>CM077084.1:46774163-47030201 GCA_039513925.1 Platanthera zijinensis | reverse complement strand
AAATGGTACTCAAATGTCGACTAACTAGTGTGGTTATGTATTGCATGAGCCCACGATATCAATAATGCTCTCAATAATCCACTGACGTGTTGAAAGTCCAGTACGATCACTGGTGTAGACAGTGAAGCCATAGCGACTGGCCAAAGGCCGATGGGGCGCATAAGTGAATTGGGTGCAGGACTGAGTATGTGAATGTGAAGTAGGCTCAAAGGATGTAGGGTGTAGGCTCAAGAGATCTCTACGAAATGAGTCCACATGCTCGTGAGGCTTGTAGTACGACGTTAAGTCATCGACATTAAATATGGCACGAATACTCATGCTCGTCGGGATATCAAGATCATAGATATTTGCTATGATCCGTCTCATGATTGTGTAGGAATCCATTCGCCTAACGCTCGAAATTTAGCTTACCTCCCACGGAGCCTCACAATGCGGATTCTCAACATCACATGTTCGTCTTTATGAAATATTTGCTCTAGTCATTGAGCATTTGCATGTGATTTATAAGATTTATCACCAAAATTGATCCTCTGTCGATCTGACTAATGACACACATGCAAACAATGAAAAAACAACTCAATAGACACAAGCAAATGATAAAGAAACGACCCAACAGACTCATGTCAATGATGCAAATGAAACACAACAGACGCAACACGTTCTCTATGGGGCAGTATCCAGTATGACAATGACCTGGAAATCTATAAAATGAGGTGACCTATCAGGAGGCTCTCTCGGTGGAGTGTAGAAAAACTCATCCAGTGTGCGACAAGTGTCCAGGTGACCGTGTGAGACATCAAGACTCAAAGAGGAGCTCATAAGATGTCAAATGTCTCTTGGGGATTGTGATGCATGTCACGCATCAAGGCGTTCAGCAGGAGGTATGTATGAAAATTCATCGCGGATGTGACAATCACCTGAGTGGATACCAAAAACACCGACGATAGGATGTGACTCAAGAGTGTGGTGAGTGTCCATGAAAAGAAAGAACTCATCTGGTTGATCAGCAGGCGGTGTCTCAAAACTCATCAAGAGTGCGATGTGTCATGAGATAGGTTCTCAAAATATCAGGAGTATGCTCAAGTGTACTTAAGAAAAGCTCTAAATACTTGATGTTACACTCAAGATTCCATTCGTTTGGGCATGACAGAAGAATGGGTGTAGGTGAGAGACACATCAATATAAAATCAATAGGTCGCTCAGACTCACTCTCAGTTGAGGTCACAAAAGAAGAGTCAGAACAAATTACAGACTACTCACCGGGCTAAGTACCTCACAGGGGCGAGAGAAATTCGTATCAGGTATCATTTCCGTCGTGTATGACAGGACATAATAGGCAATATGGTGACCTCGGTATGGGATGGACTCGTATTGTAGAGGTCAAGGTGTGAATCCAATCAGCCAACTCTTGTGGATCTCAAGGAATGCTCGTGATGTAGGGCGAGCTAATATGTCTGCTAAAGGGACTTTGAGCTGTGATAAGCTAACTCAGTACGTATATCAAATCGAACTCCAGACCGAAATCGGGAAGTGGTCATAGTTGAATCCTCTTGGATCACTCCTCATAACTAACTCATCAAAAAGCTCTTTGTACTCAGCGACATACATAGATCCTTGTTGAAGGAAAAAATAATTGCTCGAGCAAGCCACTCTGATACGATGGAGGCAAATACTTCTAACACAACATACGCTTCATATCCACCCAACTAATGAAGCGATGAAGACGATCTCGCTCACGAATCCTCTCAATGCTAGACCAATATGCTCTCTCCTGATCTATAAGTCTAAGGGTGCATTTGGTTCAGCGATTCCATCCGTGCGTTTTGGCAAAAGGCAACCGCGCCATCCGGATCCCGCTTGTTTTTCCGCCTACTCATCGAACAGACAGTGTTTTCATTATCCCTAAAATCGAGCGGGTCGAAACATAGGGTAAGATCTCCAGTTCGCCGCGTTTCTTCAGACAGTGCCACCCAGACGTGTCAGTGCTCTGCCGCCCTCCCGTGCCAGCAGCTCCGCCGTCGCAGGTCTACCGGAGCCCGCCGGCATGGTCGCCCGACCCCGACGAACCCACCAGGGGTAGTCCGGCGCGGCTCTGGCAGGGCCCCAGCCGCCGCCGGCCTAACCGTGAGGCCCTAGATCGCCTCGGTTAGGGCTGCCGGCGGTTGGGGCCCTGTCGGAGCCCTGCCGGACTACCCCAGGTGGGTTCGCCGGGGTCCGACGACCATGCCGGCGGGCTCCGGGGAGGCCGGCGGCGGCGGAGGCACGCGGAGGTAGGGGGAAGGGAAAGCGGAGACGGAGGCAAGGCGGGAAAAATTTTGTTATAAAAACAATTAAAAATTACAAAAAAAATTAATCTAAAGTTTGAACAGTTAAAAAAAATTACAAAATAATTTATAAAAAATTTATATATATATAAAAAAAATTGAATAGAATATATATATATAATTAAAAAGGTTTATAATTAAAAAACAACAGTATTATTAATATTAAAATTAATTAAAAACAAAAAAAAATATTATAATATTTTTTTTATAAAACGCCGCCGTTGTATTGCCAAACAGTTCTCTGTTTCGAACAGCTCTGCAAACACAGACTACCCAAACAAATCTCCATTTCCACCAACCAATTTCCAATAGCTCCTTTTACAAACCTCCATTTACAACAATTCTTTTTACAACCGCAGCCGTTAAACCAAATGAAGCCTAAGTTTCGCAAACTTGACGTGCCGCTCACCGAATAACTCGAAATGATCTAGATAAAACTTTATATCTACGAGCCAATAACTGAAAGACTCGAGACTCGATGAGCCGATAAAAGAAGGGCATTTGTATGAAACTGCCACTCGAGATCTCTCTCAAAACGACAATCCTGATAATAATCATCCCTACGGTAATCGAGTCGTGTTGAAGAATCAACATGATCCGCTCGCATGCAGGGATATGAATGATGATAATCATCATACTGATCGTCTCTAGCATAGTGGGAGCGTGACGACGAATCAACACGATCTCTGAAAGTGGTGTGCTACGATCGAAAATAATCACCGTAGTAACGTGACGATCTCTATGGCGGGCTCTGAAACCAATGAGACAGAACAAATCTATAGGAGGCGGATGAACAATACTCTAACCCTACATGCAATGCAAATGAGCATGTGACATAAAGAACCTAAACACCGTCTAATGTAGGGTTAGGGGTTAATGTGTGATTACTAAAATGCAATCCTAAGTGACGTGTCGGGGAGACAACTTGACAACCCTAAATTATTATATGTAAGATGCGAGATACGACAGTGAATTCAAATTAAGCAATAAATAGTTAAATCACACGTGAATAATTTTAGCAAAAGACAAATAATTTCTTTAGGCGACAAGCTATGGTTTTCCTCCATGTGGAGGGCCAAAGCAAGAGTGCACAGCAAATTAATCTTGCAAATCACGAGAATAATCCAAATCAAACAACTAATATTCAAGAGATCCAAGCCAACGTGAAATCACAACACCATATATTAATAATGAGAAACAAATATCCATACAACAATAACACTCACAAGATATGGGGGCTTCCCAAAGCAATGGAGATCTAGAGGAAGGACGCTCTTTGATGGCGATCCGCGGCGGAACCGGAGGTGGTATGATGTAGGGGACAATTGGATCTGTCATAGGGAAGTGGGATCGGATTGCGAGAATGTAGATCTGGTGGTTTGGGAGTGGATATGGTTGTGGGAAGGATGGATATTGCTGCGTGGAGGCTGGATCGGGCTGAGAATGGCAAATTTGGTGGTATGGGGCAAATATTGAAGGGAGAGGGAAGGGGAGGTGGCGGTTGGGGGGTTCTTGGTGGGCTGGCGGAAGGGACAAAGGAGAGGACGCGGGCGTTGTTTTGAACTAGGAGGGGCGGCGGCTGCTGGACTGCAGCAAAAGGAGGGTGGCGGTTGTTGGACTGCAGCAAAAAGGGGGGCTATTGTTGGGAAGGTATGGGGGTGGCGGTAGAGGGATTAGTGGGTGGGGAAGGAGGTTAGGGGAAGGGGATACCTTTGGTGTGGGAGAAGTCTGGGAATTGTCACCTAGGGTTCCACGGAGTTGGCACCGTAGAGTGATCGCTGGATCGGGAATAGTAATCTCCAAATTCTGCAATAGCTTCAAACAACTCCATACACCTCTATTTATAATAAAGAGATATTGGGGATCCCACCATCAACGACTATGATTGGTTGGAGATGGGGTAGCCCGATTACATCAAATAAAGCCAAAATAACAATATAATATATGAATTTGTGTGCAAATGACGGGTCGGGCGCATCCGTGAAGTCAGATCATTGATCTGAAAATGACATATATGGTAAGTAGTCAATTGTCCCCAAACGGGCCCAAAAACTCGTCCTCCACTGCAGTGGCGGACCCAGGATTTTCATCCAACCCGGGCACCTAGTAAAACTTTTAGATTTTTTTTTGTGCATGGATGTGTATGCATGAAAGCATGTATAGACTTATTGTTGTGGATACAAAGTAGGTCTTAATATATATGCAAAAATACATACATTTGAGTATTTAGAATTGGCTTCATCCTTGTTGTCTGGAAAGCACATAGTTATATTCAGATGCCATCAAGCCACAATCAACTTAGATGAATTGTATAAGAATGCAAAATCTGTAAAACTAAAATGGTTTAAAGTTTGTGTCAAATTGGAGGCAGCGAATCCGCTTCTAGCTTCAAGTTGAATGGTCGGTCTCTAAAATTTACATTAAGGAATAAATCTAATCAATTTGTGTAAAATTGGAGGCAGAGAATTGCATAACATGACAAAAAAAACTTTCTGCATGTAAAAATAGACAGGAAATTGGTAGCACTCTCATATGCGTTAAATTCAGTCAAATCTCAGGTAATGTTGTGGAATATCACATAATACACAGAAACATATCGAAAATTGGAGAAAAGACGGAAACCGATGAAATTACCTTCAATCAACAAAGAAAAAAGATCTTGGCAGTTGAGAGTTAATATCAAACCACATAAATCCACATAGTTTCCAAACTATGCATCTCTGTGCGGAATTTTATCAAACACCTTTTGCATAAACTACAAAGTAGTTTGAGAACAGGATACGACAAAACTTAATGATCTACGGTGGAACTCAAATCCCTACTCATCAAATGATTAAAAAGATCTAGATCAAGCGAAGTGGCGAACCTCTGGATTAGAGAGAATGCATTTTTCCAGAGGTATTTGCATTCCTTAGCTCGTTGGACCAGAGAAGGAAGATAATCAGATAATGAAATGTAAACCTATGGAAAAGCAAGATCGGACTGGTTAGTGTTGTACGGGAGAAAGACTGAAAGAGCCAAAGAGGATCTGTCTAGTCGGTTTTTTGCGGGAGAAGATGATGGTACTCTGCCATTTTTTGTCGGAGAAGCAGACTACCGACTGCCCTTGCCAGAATCTGAGAAGAGAGGAAGCCGCGGCGGGAGGATCTGTCAGTCAAGGATATTAGGGCACGGCGGCGCTGCTGGTTGCGAAAGGTGAAATAAAAAGACGAAACGAGCGGGCCTTGGTTCATTTTCACGAAAATTTCAACCCGGGCACGTGCCCGGGTGTGCCTTTATGTGGGTCCGCCCATGCTCCACTGCGATTTCGCGTCTTCGTTCCGCATCAATCGTCAACCAATAAACAACACAATCATCGAGCAGGAGATAGTCATCTCGCTACAGTGCAATCGTCAAGATTTTACATTGCAATTGTCGAGCGATGACCAGTGCAAATGTCGAATGGAATATTTTTGCCCTACTAATGTGCAATCGTCGATCAGCACTGCACTCGACAAGTGATGATCAGTGCAAAAGTCGAGAGATGAACCATAAATTTGCAAAAAAAAGAAACATTGAAAATAGCAGATGGAAAAAAGCCTATGTTGGTGCTTGGAAATATGGCTGTTGGCTTTGGTTCTCTATAACAAAATGATCATAGAAAGACATTATCTAGAGAATAAAAGGGAAAAATAAGGAGAGTCCTCTACCAAAAAAAATATAAAAGAAAATTAGAGAGAAAGATTTGGTACATACAAGTAGTCAGAAAACCAATTGAGGGTAAGTGAGGTTCTATCTTATTTAGAAAAAGGAGAAAAAAGCAAGTGAAAAGATCATCTAATCCCAAATCAGAATCCACATCATTATCATTACAAAGAATTTCAAAATTCCATCAAAGCTTCTCCACCATCTAAAAGTCAAAAATTTTAATATCAGCCACGAGTTTTGCGAGTTTCTCTAAAAGATTTCAGTGTAAGAGTTTGTTACAAGCCTCCTTTCATGGATTGTCGGATGAGATGAGAGAAGACGAAATCCTAGAGGGTAGACGAAGGAGAGAAGAGCTTTAGGAGAGGAAGAGAGGAAGTCAAAGAAGGGAAACTTGAAGAAAAATTCTTATTCATTGATTGATTGATTTTTTTCTACATGACACTAAGGGCCTATTTATAGGACCCTCGGGTGGCAAACCCGTAATTACATCAAGACGCATAAAATACATAAGTACTAATATAATAAGACTCGACTTAATACGACTTAATAAAGACTTGACTTCTAAAACAAACTCAAAACAACATAAAAGATTCAATACAATCATACTAGTATAATAAGATAATTGACGGTGGACCCGTAACACTCCATCTGTCCTGGACATCGAGCTTGCCCTCAAACTCAAACTCCACGTGGAGGGTCAAAGGCTTTGGCATCCTGATCTCGCGCCAGAATAGCGCATGATATCGTGTCACGGCGTCCGTGGTGGTAGCAAGCAATAGCGGCACTCACAAAATGACTGGCGGTAGAAAGGATAGCTTCGGTGTGGCTGGTGGAGCAGTGGTGAGCAGCAGTGGCAAGGAGGTCAGAGGAACGATGACCGGCAGTAAGAACAAATCCATCGGGGTTAGCAAAGGCAAGAGTCGGCGGAGCAGAGGCCAGCAGAGCATGGACCGATAGAGGAGGCAACGATGTGGCGGGGAAAAGTTAGGTAGTGGTCGGCGGAGCAAGAGTAGGTAGAGGTGGCGGTGAGATGGCCGGAGGCGGCAAAGTGGGTGACCGGAGAGGAGGCGACAAGGCGGCCCGTGAAAGTGGAGGCAGGGCTGACAGAGCAATGGCCGGTAGAAGAGGCGTCGAGGTGGCCGAGACCGGCAGCTGCAAAATGGTAGCCACGGAAGTAGATAGTGGTGGTGTGTCAACAGGCGACGAGGACAATAAGGTGTGGAATGGCAGTCGCGGTGAAATACGTGGGCAGTCCAGAAGGGGGCGGTGGCTGCGGAATGGCGGTCGCTGAAGTATGCGGTGGTGGCAGAGAGCGGTGGCGGAACCAACACTGGAAGGGATGGCGACGATGGTAGTGAAGACAGAAAAATAATCATCGAGGCGCGAGACATGTAGAGGGCCGCAAGTTGGAGGTCAAACTGAGCGTCCATGTGGCTGAGTCGAGCTTCCCACTGAGCAATGCGACGGTCCAGCTTGGCGAGCCGGGCGAACAGCGCATCGCGGCCAGTCCTGCTAAGTGACATTATTAAAATATAATTAACTAATTAATTAATTAAACATTATTATATTGAGAAAAGTGGGCTGCCCAAGGAGATGAAATGCAGGATGAAAAAATTTCTATATAAAATAAGGATGGATAGAGAGAGTGGCGGACTCCAGATAAAACAAAAATAAAATTATAAGGCGTGTGGTTTGGATAACATGCCACAGAAAGGCGTGCGTGAGAGGCTCGAGGAAGATCAAATAGAAGAGACGGGCACAAAGGTGCTGGGCTCAAGGACTGGGCCTCGAGGATGGAGTAGTAGGCGGCTTCGATGAGGGGAGAGAGCACGCGATCGACGTCGACGGAGGCCGATGAAGAACAAGTGTGCGACGAGGGCAGCTGCGGACGTGAAAGGGAAAACGCAGAAGTGCGTCGAGAGAGTCGTGTGGTTTTTTGTTGTGAGGCAAAAACAAGGGACGACAAGCCTTCAAGAGCGAGAGGATGAGCGGAGGGCGGCTGATGAGTGGCTAGCTCTTGTGGAATGTGATGGTGTGGAAGAAGAAGCGGTTTGGGGAGATTGGGGGATTCGACTGAGAAGAATGGGGAAATGAGGAAGATGCGCATGCATTGAAGTTGAGAAAGACGGCCGAGAAGAACGTTGAAACGGCAGCGGGAAGTTGTGGTTCAGCTATTGGATGTCGATGCTTTTTGTCGACGAAGCAGCAAACTAGGATGATCCAATAGAAAGGAAATAGAGAAGGAAACAACGACTGAGACTAGTTAAGAAAGATGACGACTTGGAAAAGGAGCGTGAGTGTAATGGCGTCGGCGGAATAGGACCGAGTGGTTCTGATACCAAGTTGTTATGGGCCTCCTTTCATGGATAGTCGGAGAGCAGAGGGGTGGAAGATACAAGGGGGGTTAACCCTAGAAATGGCGAAGGAGATGAGAGAAGATGAAATCCTAGAGGGGGGAGGAAGGAGTGAAGAGCTTTAGGAGAGGAAGAGAGGAAGCCCAAGAGGGAAACTTGAAGAAAAATTCTCATTGATTGATTGATTTCTGCTAAATGACACTAAGGGCCTATTTATAGGACCCTTGGGTGGAAAATCCATAATTACATCAAGATGCATAAAATACATAAATATAATAAGACTCGACTCAATACGACTTAATAAAGACTTGATACAATCATACTAATATAATAAGATAACTGAAAGTGGACCCGTAACAGAGTTCTAAGAGTCTCTCCAAAATAATCTGACATGAGTCCTGAGACTCTATGATAAAAGGCTCAGGCTTCGATGGAAGTGTGATTTCCCATTGTAGTGGAAGAGATAATGTACTCATGTTTTAGGAAAACTTCATAAAAAATATTTATCTCTCTATAGCTTTAGATTAACTTTTGATATATTATATCTGCTTATAATTATTACTGCATGTGAATGTGTGTTGAGCATATAAAGAAACTATCAATATAACCAATTACAAAATTGCACTTTCAAATGATGTGATGGTTTGGGATTATTTGACCTTTATTCTATCCTTACATTACAATTAGATGGAAGAATGTTTGAAAGTTTCAATAATATTAGGTAAGTTCTAATCGAAAGTGATTACTCAGGAGAGCATAGAGTGATTATCAGACTTGTTGCCTACACTGGCTATAACTATGTGAAGGAGATTATTGGGGTATTGACCTTATGCTGAAGAAGGTTTTTAGGTCATTGTGTTCTGGTTATTTGATGGAGATCCTATTAATATGAAGAACAATGTTCTACAGTTGGGGTGATTAGGTAAAGCTTGGGAGAAGCTGCAAAATGTAAATTTGTGGTCTTCTGTGCGTGGAGGCAGTACATTAATGTGGTTTGAAGATTTTCTGGGTTTGAGGACAGGTCCTTTCCAAGAAGAGAGAATCGGTGCCTATTTGGATGCAGCGAATTGGTTGGAAGCTGAAGGAGATGTTTGAAGCTTCGAAAGAGAAATTCCTAGTGAAATGAGCACTCCCCGACATGTTTTGAAGGTGACGAAATATTGGATTCCATCCCAAGGTGCGGGGAATGCTACATCGGACACACTTTGCATTAATTCGGCAATGCATACTGATCCATCCCAAGGTGCGTTGAAGGCTTACGAGTGGTTTGCGAAGTTTTACTGTGTTTTAGATTTACAATCTCAAGGGGTTTGTTTTGTAATATTTAACTTGGGTAATGAGATTTAAAACCTTGGTGAAAGAGATTTTGCCATTAGGCCAAATGTAACTTCAATATATGGAGGTTGACTCACTATCGCGAGGAAAATTTGGGTGTTTACGAGCTGTTGTTTATTTGGAGGAAAGGAATTCTTCTCCTCTTGGTTCTCATCAATCGGTGTCTCCAAGATCATGTTGAGTACTCTTATCATGGAAGTGAAGGCCGAAGGGAAACCTTATATTCCTCCAGTGATGAGTGTGTACTCCATACTATTTAGTTTCTTCCTCTCAGGCTTTAAGTTTGCTATTTAGGATTTTGAGGTGCAGTTGGGGCTTACATATTGATTATTTCATGTTCTTGTAAGGTGTTATGGTTCATGAATTGTTAATCATAGATTTGACAAAGTTTCAAGACTATTTTATGGCAGTTTTCTGTCCAGGATTTACATTGCTGTTCATGGAAGATTTGTGGGCTAGAAGTGAATTTACAGTTATTTTCAAAGATAGGTTGCTGTCCGGATGTTTTGAACCACTGTTCTGAGGTGATTGGGTTGTTATTTTGTGATCTCAGAACAAGTTTTTCGACCCCATTTTCTGCCCAGGATTTATATCGTTGTTCTTGGAAATTTTGTGAACTGGTGTATTTACTATTATTTTCAAAGATAAGTTGATTTCCTGTGCAGATTGTGCTTCTAAAAGGCTGTTTTTTTCTGCCAGGATTTATATGTAGTTCTTGGAGAATTTGTGGACAGGGTATTTACTGTTATTTTCAAAAATAGGATGCTGTCCCTATGCTTTGACCAGTTGTTTGGAGCTGATTGGGCTGTCGTCATTTTGTGACTTTGGAGTGACTTTTATATTAAGTTTATGGAAGTTATTTTGGTTATTTTCTTCTATTGAAGCTCGGATAGTCCAGGGCTTATTGATGTTGAAAGAATATGGTAGAAGTATTGTTTATTTGTTTTGTACTTCTGCTAAGAGATCTTGTGCGTATGCCATCAAAATCAGACAAAGTGTTTCTGTATCACTGTGCTTCCCATAATGTCGAAATTACCAAACAGATTTGAAAAAATAGTGGATAGATTTTTATGTGAGGTTTTCATCTCATAACTAACCCGAAGATTCATCAGTAAGAAATTGTTCCCACTTTTTGTTATAAATCAACTAAACCGATACAAATGATACCTTCCAATCTGAGTACACTAATGTCTCATTCAGGTCCAAAACAAGGGTAAAGACATGCTGTTCTTGAGGATGTAAGTCTGGTAGAAGCTTGTCTGATGAAGGTTCGGTAAAGCCCTGTCGGAAAACAGAAGAAAATGAAGAGAAACCTACAAAATAATTAAATGGCCACTTCATACGCACCGAAGTACATTACCAACCCGAACATGATCTTCAATTGAACGCCTTAGATCAATGTATAGCTCAATTATCTTGGCAGGGACTGCGCCAAAGAAAAAACATCTTATAATTTACAAGAAATGATCAATCAAATCCATAAACCATACTTACAAAAAAAAAACCAACTGAATTTATGGTCATTTCTGTTGGATCTAGAGGCTTCCTTGTGGGGTAAGAAATATTTAAAAAAGTTGACTTTTATTTTCACAAATCGATATCTTGATTGATAAAGAGAATTTAATAAGGCGAAAATAATGTTTTAAAATAATTAAATCAGTAAAGAGAAAGTTTTATCGTTTAAATAAATTCGAAGTTCAAGTAAGTCTTCTTTTACAAAAGATTAAAAAGTTGCACAACCGAAATAATTTATTTTGTAAAGATTAACTGAAGAGCATGTGTAAAAGAAAACTATTTCAATGTATACTAATCAACATGAACGATTGCAAAAGTAATGATCTTTTAACGCAAAGATCAAAGGTGATAATTCTTACACTTTGATTTTCTATGTTGACTCGCACCTCGAACCGCTTGCCCTAGCCAACCCACCCACAGATTGGCCTCACGCCTAGCTCTAGCTAATCCACCCCGGATTAGCCTCAAGCTTCTCCCCGGAGACGAATATTTCCTAGACCTAGTAGTCACACTCGAGACGAATATTTCCTAGACCTACACTTAGATATAGTCGTCACACAGGAGACAGTCACACAGGAGACAAATTCCCAAACGATACAAGGATAATCAGATCTCAAAAGAAAAATGATGATGGCATGTTTGAGATTAGCGACGTTCTATATGGAAATAATGACATCTTGAATAATAAAAAGTTTAATAAAACAGAAATAATGATTTAAAACATTTAAATCACTGGAGAAAGTTTTATCATTTAAATAAATTCATCATACAAATAAGTCTTCTTTTACAAAAGATTAAAATGTTACGCAACCAAAATAATTTATTTTGTAAAGATTGCATGTGTAAAAGAAAACTATTTCAATGTATACTAATCAACATGAAATATTACAAAGGTAATGATCTTTTAATGCAAAGATCAAAGGTGATAATTCTTACACTTCGGTTTTTTATCTGGACTCGCACCTCAAACCGGTTGCTCTAGCAAACCCACCCACAGACTGGTTGTAACGGCCTTCCCAGCACACGGCTCGAAAGGACGACCGCCGACACCCCTAGCACCAAGTTTGAAAGGGTTCAGCCTCAACTGGTCTGCAGACCGTGCACCCCAACCCCTCTCCATACCCATCAGCGGGTTGTTGAAGGTCGCAACCTTCCTTTGATACGGGGACTTCCCAGGAGGCCCATCTGAAACTACTCTCATCTGAGTAAACTTAACTATAGGAATGGGTGACCTCCTGGGAGGTCCCTGTAAAGGCGCTTAACTGGATCACTTCTCATCAAAAGGAGGCTACGGCCTTCAACAACCCGTTGGTGGGCATGGAGAGGGGTTGGGGTGCATGGTCTGCAGACCAGTTGAGGCTGAACCATTTCGAGCTTGGTGTTGGGGGTGCTGGGGGTGCTGGGGGTCGTCTTTTCGAGCTGTGCGCTGGGGAGACCGTTACAAAAAGTGCACTTTTTATTGTAACGACCCTAGCCGATCCAACGGGACAACACGACTCCGCTCTAGGCGACGTTACAGGGTTGCAGTCCAAGCACCCTAACCCCACTCCATCCACTGACGGGTTGTTGGTGGTCACAACCTCCCTTCGATGAGCGAAAGTCTCCGGCTAAGCGGGCAGCACAGGGACTTCCTAGGAGGTCACCCATCCCAATACTACTCCAGCCCGAGCACGCTTAACTATGGAATTTTTTCACTTCTCATCACCAATTGAGTTGTTCAGCCAGTCCGCCCACCTTCCAAAACAGCCACCTCCACCCAAATCAGCCCAAAACCAGTCCCCCACTTTTCAAAACAGTCATCTCCACCCAGATCTGACCACAACCAATCCCCCACCTTCCATAATAGCCACTTCCGCTCAAATCCAGCCCTCCCTCCACCTGAATCCAGTCCATCGTCCACTACATCTTCAAATTTCAGCCACCCTCACGACGTACATCGCCAAGTCTACTCTCCTATGTCACCCCTCATACTTTTGTGAGTTTTCTTGTTGTACGAACTCATGTTTTCAACATTTAAATATTGTTTTGTGATCTTATACTGGATTGAATAAATAGGTTTGTAGTATTTTGTTCTAGATTATTTTGTGATTTGTAGGATTTGTTCGTCGTGCGCTCTTGCTTTGGCACTCCACACGGAGGAAAGCCTAAGTCCGCTTGCCTACAAAAATTATTTTGTTTTGCTAAAATTATAAATGTGTAATTTGATTATTTATCGCTTAATTTGAATTCGTCGTTGGATTTGCATTGCAAGTAGGGTGCCTATAGATTCGCCCTACGTCGGCGGCCCTCTCTCTTAAATTTTTCGTGTTAGGGTCCAGATTCTGAGAGAATAAAATGTATTTATAATTCTCTATGATCTATCGTCGGTGGTAGTGGCTATCGTCGCGTGGTAACATCGAAATATGATCCCTCACACCTTTTTTCCCCTTCAGAATGGAGTAGCTTTCCTTATTCAGGCTGGAGCTAACGCGGTGCGATAGAGAGCAATCGTCGGGAGGGTAGAAAATTGAATTCCCCACTCTTCTCCCCCCCCCAAGCCACTTGAGACACGTTGCTGCCAAAATAAGATATTCTCACTATCGTTGGTGGTAGCCTCGTTCTAGATCTATTTATGGCAATATCCATTTTCTCCAAGTCCACATCAAGTATTTACTGTGAGTTAACGTAAGTCGGGTGCTATCGTTGGGCAGTGGCAGGTATCGCCAGCGGTAGGCTGTAAATTTTGTCTTTGGACTCATCATTTTAGCTCTATTCTTGTTGTAACCATGAAGTCTTGTGTTAGAGATGATTCTTGGACCTGCACACTACGAAACACTTGCAAAAATAGATCAAATACATATCATTATTTTTATTCTCAAGCCACGGGTATGTTGAACCATGTTCCAATAGAACCGTGTTCCAACAAGTTCAATGAGTTCGCAAATTAGTTCCGGAAGGTTGAAAAAGAAACAAGGGTCTACTTGGATAAAATTCAATTTTAATAGTTTTCAGTAGCTAGATTTGATATGAAAATCATATCAACTAAAATATTCAGGCAAGCTTTATATGTCATCTGTCATTCATTCAATTATACATTTCATTTTAAATTCGCCTAGATGTAGGATGTCTTTAATAACTAGGATTCTTTTTTAAGATGCATCTACAATGAGATGCACATAATCATTCAAACACACAAAAAGTTTGCAATCCACATATTCAATTGTAACAATTATCTTTACTTGTAATGAATACTGAAACCAAAAAATGGTATTTTAAAGCAGATGACAATCCATTAGCTTTCATATACACGGGGGTTGTCTTTTGTATGATAATATGCATCATGACTTGAAAATTGGTTATTAAACATAAGTCTGGCTCACCAAATCTTAAGAACGAATATTCCTAAACTTTTTTGGTTTTTATCAAAAAATCGTAAATGTAAAGAAAGAACAAGAATCTGAAATGAGAAACCCTCACCTTGTAAAGCTGCTGAGTATAGCATGGCCCGGTATTTCTGTGAAAAAAAATATTATTATTAGCATAAATAAAAAGACTTACGAGTTACCATAGAAAAACATGATTATAATTAGCACAAATAACCAAGACTTGTAATAAATCAGTTGAATTTGTGATGTAGGGTATGCTACAAGGTGAACAAATCTAAGGTTACTAGAGTGGAAATGATAACTAGATGCACTGATGCCTATTCTTTATGCAATGCAACAGTCGATGACGGAGACTGTTAAAGAATATAGGGAAAAGCAATGTAAAGGCCCAATAAGTTCGCTCATTTATAGTCTTTTTTGTTTAGTCTCACATCTTCTGTATAGGATATTTTCTCTCTCTTCTCTCCTATATATGTACTCATACTTGTATTTCAGATATTCAAGAAGTATATACAAAGTTTGAACCACTTCACCACTTCTTCACATGGTATCAAAGTCATCGGTCAGGCCTATTTTATTCTAACCGCCTAGCCTTCCGGCTAACCGGGCGGCCTATTTTTTTCTTTTCTTGCGGCACCTCTCTGCGGCCACCCCTTTTCTACCCGCCTCTTTCTTCCCTTCAGTGGATTCACTTTTCTTCCCTCCCCCCCTCCTTTTTATAACCTCTCGGCTCTGCTGCTGGCTCGTCTTCTCGCTACCCTCCTATCCGCTGAATTTGCCTTGCCGCTGTCTCGCCTTCTCGCTAAGCCGTGTCTGTATTTGCGGCTTCTCTACTTCTTCCCGGGGGTTGGTCTACGCTTGTCGCGAGTTGGTTAGATCAGACCGCCTGGCCTCCTGTTTTATTCGCGGCGGCCTGCTCCTATCCGTTGCGACCTATTTTTATCCGTTGCGGACTCCTCCCTGCTTGTCGGCTACTTTCTTACCGCTCTCATCTCGCTTCTCCTGATCGCACGATCTGGTATTCTGACCACGCCTTCTTTGGTCTACCCGAGTCGCCTGCTTCTCTCTTCTACCCGCGCGTCTTCTTGTCGCGAGGTCTACCCGTTGCGCAGTCTCTCTTCCTTGCCGCTTTGCCGTTTGGTGTACTCCGTTCGCTGCGGATTGTTCTCTTCGCCGCGGTTAGGTTTGTTTGTCGCGCGGTTTGTCGTTGTTGCTACTACTGCGATCTCTCCCAGTTGCTGTCCTTCGCAGTTCGTCTTGTCGTGTACGGTTTCTCCTTGCCGCGTGTGATCTCTCCTAGTCGCGTTCGTTGCGGATTGTCCTCGTCACTGTTGCTTGATGACCGCTACGGTTTCTCCATGCCGCGCAGCTTGGTCGCAAGTCCGCTTGATGCGTCCTTGCCGCACGCTCTCTTCTTCTGCCTCTGCGGACAGTATTGCCTTATTGTGCCTGCCGACCTTCTATTCTCGCCCGGCTAGTCTCTGGGCTCTTGTTGTGCGGTCTGTGTCTGTTCCTCTGCAGTATTGTTCTAACTGCTCGAGCAGGTTGCCTTCTCGTTGCTCCTTGGTTCAGTCAGCATGGCGTCAGATTCGCTTACTGTTTCAAATACTTCCACACCTCCCTCCACCACCAATGACGACATTGCTGCTCTGCGTGCTCAACTTCAACAACTCCAAGGAATGGTCAGTCGCTCCTCTGGATTCGTGGCATCGATCTCCGATGAAGGGATATTTTGCCTCTCCCACGACTCTCACTGGATTATGGACTCGGGTGCCACACATCATCTCTCTCCATCGAAGCCGTGGCAGTACTTAGCTTCTGATAATCCCAAGTTTATCATTGTGGCTAATGGTGACACGACACCGATTTCTGGCGCTGCGCATCTGCCTCTTACCCCCTCCCTCTCCTTATCCTCGGTTCTTCATGTTCCAGGGTCCCCCTTTAATCTTCTCTTTGTTAGCCGTCTTACTCAGGACCTTGACTGTTGTGTAACCTTACCACGTTCTTCTTTTGTTGTGCAGGATCGACTAATGCAGACTATACTTTGTCGGGGGAGGCTGTCCAATGGGTCGTATCTTCTTGATGTTCCTCCTACTGCTCTTACCACTATCTCCTCTGTTGTCTGGCATCATCGTCTTGGGCATGCTCCTCTCCAGATTCTCAAGAAAGCTCTTCCAGGTGTTTCTCTTCAGGAGTTTTTTTGTGAATCATGTATTTTTGGCAAACAACATCGTGTCTCTTTTTCTTTTCCCGGTACTAGGAGCAATGCTCCTTTTTCACTAGTACATTCTGATATTTGGGGAGCATATAAGATCCCTAGTATTTTTGGTTATCGGTACTTTGTAACCTTTATTGATGATTGCTCGCGGGTTACCTGGTTATACTTCCTTCATGATCGCACCGAACTTACGTCGACTTTTCGTACTTTTCTTACCGAGACTCGCACACAGTTTTCCACATGTGTTAAAATTATCCGTACTGATAACATTCGTGAGTATACCGGTCAAACCTTCTCCAATCTGTGCGACAAGGTTGTATTATCTATCAGACTTCGTGTGCGTATACCCCTAAAAAAAATAGCATCGCAGAACAGAAAAATCGTCACCTTCTTGATGTTGCTCGCTCTCTTAGGATTCAGATGCAGGTTCCCCCTCTCTATTGGAACTTTGTTGTCTCTACTGCATGTCATCTTATCAACTGCATGCCTTCATCTATCCTCCACTTTGTGGCCCCCATGACTCTCCTGTACCCATCCAAGGATCTCTTCTCCCTCACACCTCGTGTGTTTGGATGTACATGTCATTTCCATACTCTTAGCCCCTCAAATGACAAATTTGCCCCTCGTGCTACCAAGGCTAAGTTTGTTAGATACTCTCGCACTCAGAAATGGTATGTTTGTTATTATCCTTCCACTGGTAAGGTGGTTGTCTCTGCCGATGTCTCTTTTCATGAGGACCATCCCTATCACACCGCTCTTACTGATCCTCTTCTTCCTTCCCCTCTACCTCGGCCCACAGCTTCCACCTCTTCTTCCCACACCTCCACCGCTAGTCCCCTCCAAACCACCCATCATTCAGGTTTACACTCGTCGTAGTCCACGTTCTGATGCCCTGCAACAGCTTCCCTCAACCGGTGTGGTTTCGTGACCTGTTGATTCGACATCAACATTTACGGCTCATCCCTTGGCCAATTATGTATCTTTACATCGCCTCTCCCTCCTCTTCTTACATTTTCTCTCTCTATCCTCAATTTCTATACCTAACTTTGTGCAAGAAGCTCTCCAGCATCCGGGGTGGCGTGTTGCCATGAATGAGGAAATGACAGCTCTATGGAGCAATCAAACTTGGGATCTTGTCTCTCTCCCTCCTGACCATAGTTGTGTTGGTTGCAAGTGGATTTTTACAATCAAGCATACGGCGAATGGAAAAATTGATCGCTTGAAAGCTCGGCTTGTGGCACGGGGGTTCACACAACAATACAGCCTTGATTATGATGAGACTTTCTCCCCTATCGCTAATTTAAACTCGGTTCGGGTTCTGCTCTCCTTAACTGTTCATCGCCAATGACCCCTACATCAGCTTGATATCAAAAATGTCTTCCTGAATGGGGACCTTACTGAAACTATTTACATGCATCAACCGCCCGGGTTTGAGACTCAGATCACGGGGAGTCTCGTGTATGTTTGCTTCAGAAATCTATCTATGGTCTCAAACAGTCTCCTCGGGCGTTGTTTGAGAAGTTTAATAACATTGTTTGTGAGGTTGGTTTCAAGAGAAGCTCGGCTGATTTCTCTCTCTTCACTCGTCAACAGTCAACTGGGACGGTCATTTTTCTTGTTTATGTGGACGACATTTTGATTACTGGTGACGACTTCACAGAAATACAACATGTTAAGCAACACTTAAACTCTGTATTTCAAATCAAATATCCGGGAAATCTTCGGTACTTCCTTGTCCTTGAGGTAGCAAGGCGAACTGATGGCCTTGTCTTATCTCAACGAAAGTATTGCATTGACTTTCTGCAAGATGTTGGACTCTCAGGATGCAAACCTGTGGAAACCCTGATGGATGTCAACCACAAGTTATGTGCTCAAGGATCTAAGTCTGACTCTCTACTTCCAAATCCAGAGTACTATCGACGACTTGTGGGAAAACTAATATACCTAACGGTTACAAGACCCGATATCTCATTTGCGGTTGGAGTGCTCAGCCGATCTATGCACACTCCAAGGGTTTCTCATCTTCAGGCAGTCGAACGCATTCTCAGGTATCTGAAGACTGCTCCTGGACAGGGACTCGTGTATACGCCATCCTCATCTCTTTCTTTTGTTGCATACTCTGATGCAGATTATGCGGGTTCTCTTGACGATCGACGGTCCATTACTGGCTTATGTACTTACTTTGGAGGAAATCTCATCATCTGGCGTAGCAAGAAGCAGTTTATGGTTGCTCGCTCATTCGCTGAGGCTGAATACCGTGCGATGACGTCTGTTGTATCCGAACTCACATGGCTTGAGAGTCTCCTTGAGAATTTGGGAGTTGAATTATCCTCACCATCAATTTTGTTTGCGACAGTCAGGCTGCAATCTACATTACAAAGAATCATGTGTTTCATGAGCAGACCAAACACATTGAAGTCGATTGTCACTTTGTTCGAGAAAAGGTTCAATTGAAGAAGTTGAAGTTAGAGCATGTTTCTGCCTCTGATCAAGTTGCTGACATTCTCACCAAGGCATTATCATGAAAATTGTACCATCAATTCTTGTTCAAGCTTGGTGCTTACGACTTGTACTCTCCAGCTTGCGGGGGAGTGTTAGATAATATAGAGAAAAACAATATAAAGGCCCAATAAGTTGGCCAATTTATAGTCTTTTTGTTTGGTCCCACATCTTCTGTATAGGATGTTTTCTCTCTCTTTTCTCCTATATATATGCACGCATACTTGTATTTCAGATATTCAAGAAGTATATACAAGGTTTGAACCACTTCTCTACAGAGACAAATCAATACAAGCAACAAAGATAATCAACCCCACGGTTTCGAATCTCTCATTTAAATTTTTGGGCTTTGGCCCGCTCGGTTACGCGAAGCCGCCCGGTTCCCGGCCCGTCGATCCGCCCGGCCGGTTCTGCGGTTCCCAAGCAGTCCGCGGATGGAGGTGGTTTCTTACCTGGACGCCTGGACCGAACCGGTTGTGTGTCTGGTCCGCGGTTCGACTGGTCGGACCAGGTGGTCCGGTTCGGTTTTCAAAAGCTTGCACACCGCAACAAAATGGTGTCGTTGAATGCAAGAAGTGACATCTTTTGGAGGTTGCATGGTCCACCGTGTTTTGGACTGCATGTTCCTACTCCTTATGGGCATTTTGCAGTCATGACTGTGATATCTCTTTAATCGGCTACCTTCTTATGTTCTAAATTTTGCATATCCTTCTTCTATCTTATTTCAGTCTGCTCTCATATTCCCTCTCACACCCGCATTTGTGTTTGTAAAGTCCACCACTTAGCAACCTCCTAATCATAAACATACACCACGTGCGAAAAATTTATGTTTGTTGAGTACTCCAACACTCTGAAAGGATATGAATGTCGCTCTTCCTCTACTCGAAAATTAGTCAATTTTACGAATGGGACACTCATGTCGGATCATCAACTTCCCCGACCCCTCTCCACACCGGCTCCTCTTTCATGGCCACTTTCTAGCCCACCTTTCCCTGAATCTACTACTTTACCTTCTTTGGCACCTCTTTATCTACTACTCATTCTCCACCTCACTTTCTCCGTGTTCGGTGTCCACCATTTTTAAAATACTTCATCCATCATAAAGCTCAACATTTAATTGCAACATCTGCTACTACCACTCCTACGCCTGAGAATCTCTCAATTGCCATTCGCAAAGGTAAACGTTCATGTATTGTTCTTTTTTTTGTTAAATTTTGTTTCCTTTCACCGTATCTCACCCTCATTACATAGGTCTACTTGTTTTACCTCTATCATTACCACTCTATCTTCCATTAATGAGGCACTATAACATCCTAGGTGGCATACAACCATGGGTGAGGAGATGTTGGTCCACTCAAAGCGCATCTTTTGGCCCATGGATTTACTCACCAATAGAGCATTGGGTCATATTGAACACAATCTGGGTCCATTAACTCATCGACATTGGAAATTACATCAACTTCATATTAAAAAAAAATTCTAAATGTTGACCTGACACAGATAGTGTATATGTAATAATTGTTAGGATATGACTACATGAGACTGCGGGAGTCTCGTGTATGTCATCTCCATAATCACTTGATAGAAAAAAACAGTGTCATTGCGCCTATTTTGAGAAATTTACCAAGTTATCCAATACATTGGCTTCCAATAAAGTTTGTTTGATTTCTCACTCTCAATGTCAAGGAGCACCATGATCCTTATTGACTACGCTGACGACATTATTATCATCGGCGATGATGATGCATGGATATCAAAGGCCAAGCATCATAAAGCCAAAAAAATATCAGATTAAAGAGCTTAGTCTCATTGGCACTTCCTGGAGTCAAGGTGAGATCTAGAGGTGACACGTCCCCTGCAGTTCTTCCTTTCCCTACTGACAGTTTTCAGGTCGAGCATATGACGCCAGGTGATACTACTATATCAGTTTCAGAGCTGCTGACAGGCTTCCACGGCACATTTTGGTTCCCCAGATCCTGCACGACGAGATAGTGGCCACTGTTGATGGTGGTTTACAGAGGTGCTTAGTTGGCATTGCAGACCAGAGATCGAGATCAGGTAGGTCTTGACCGAGGAGTTACAACGGATGGATGTTGATCTTTTACAACACTACCGATCGGAGCACTCACTAAAGATGAGTGATTTCGAAAGGGGGAGAGATTGTGGAGACCAGCCCAGATCAGATCGACGCAGAAGTACCCGATGCCGCGCTAGTCCAAATCCCTACCGGCCCTGAGTTTTGCATTTTTAATTTTTGTTATTTGGCATTTTTTTTATTTTGTAATTTTATGTTATTGGCAATTTAATGTTGGGACATTGTTAATTGCACGTCTGCGCGAGTAGCCGCTTTTAGAATTTTCTTTTATTTGTTTTAATTTATTCTTCCCAAAGTCTGCATCAAAGAAGAACTGGGCCATGAAGCATATTATTTCCGGTTCATCCTTCCCAAAGCCACACGTTATCTTCCGGTTCGTCGACCAGCACGCGGTTAGAGCTCCCGCACTTCGCACAGCTTCCGCAGAGCACGATCTAGCCTCGTATGCCTCCGCCCACAACCACAAGAAGTTTCGGTGTCCACACCCCCCTCCTCCGACGGTTTCAGCGGCAGCACCAGCCACGTGCCACGATCCCTCTTCCCGGTGGTTTCTGCACTCATTCAAGCTCAGCCATGGCCGCTCCTTCCATGATTCGTACGATTAGGGATTTGATTTTTGCTTTAAGTGATACCTTATAAATGAGGTTCTGTAACCCGTTTAGTCAATGTTGTTGAATGGAAGAATATTGCGTACTTGTTGTTGCTTCCGAGTGAAGTTCTGTTGAAATTTTGGTTTTACTACTTAGGTGGGATGTAAGTAAGATTTCTGCTAGGGCTGCTTGATGCTTCTGTAAACAGTAAATAGAGATTGATGCTTGCCATGTTGTTCCTGTTAAAAGTTGGAGGAATGTTTTATGTTGGCTGCTGCTTCGTTAGAGAGTTGAATTGAACTGAAATGTGATGTTGGTTTTTGTTTACTCTTGTTAACTGTTGGAAGGGCTTGATTTGTTTCCTTCTTTGGTGAGATTTCGTGGAACCACTTGTGAATGTGAGAGTAAGCAAGATTTCTCTGTGGTTCCGTGCGCGAAGCGGTCGACCACGGAGCGGGCAGGAGATCGAAGGGGACGAGGAATTCCTCGCGGGATCGCCATCGATTTCAATTGCGAAAAGACAACTCTTTTCGTGGGTAATTTGTCTCTTCCCCCTCCTTTGCGTGTGTCTAAATTTTCTCTTTAGGGTTTTCGATTGGATTTTGTCAACGAACACTACGTCGAAAATGCCAATCAGAAACGTAATTTTGAGTTTGCGATTTTTGTTTACTACGACAAGGAGAACGGAATGAAAGTTGCAAATCTTCTTTTCTCGAATTTTTCATTCCAACTATTTTTTTCAAAAAAAATCATTTTGAAACAAAAATAGCATATTTTGTGCTTTACAAAAAATCGGAAGTTGTTTTCTTTCTAAAAGTTTGTGCAGTACCCGCTCAAAACTCTTTTTTTGCAAACCTCATTAATCATCGCATGCATTAAGGTTTCCTGAGAAAAGCCGACATGCGCACAATCCTACGTGTCGTCCTGCATCACTCTCTGATTTTTTCTAAAAGAAAATATTGTATTGCCCTTATTTGGGATGTCAGATTCATGAGATGTAGAGCGGTTGATATTACCTATGGAGGGAAATTTCATGCTCTCCTCTAATTACTTTGGATTCTTTGTTGCCATCAAAGTAAGCGTTGTGAGACGGTTTATGCACACTTTGTAAGGCTCGCACCTTCAAAAAAGTAATCAATTACTTAATCAATCACGGTTTAATTAAAACTTTGTGAGGCTCCCAACACCACGGTTTGTTCTGCGGTACTTATCTTCATACCGAAATGATTACATAATCAATCACTCGAGTGAATAATTAATCAAGTGATTAAATACTGATGTAGTCCCTGCCTTGGGAAGAAAAAGGCAGATGCGTGGGGCTCGAGGGAGGTTGACTGCTGGGGTCGAGGGGGCGTAATCGATTCCAAATTGTGCACGGGTGTTGCGGTCTTGAACAGACGTGGGACTCGAACATAGAATGAGACAAAACGCAGGTTGGAGTGGCGTCGAAGTTACTGGAGGTCAAATTAGCATCGGCTAGAAAAGGCAAATGCCAATCGAGATGAAACTGAGCGAGCGTGATTGTTTAGTCGTTGGACAGGGAAGACAAAAGGATTAGGAATCGCTCAAATCGTTTGTGTTGTAGATGTGCTTGATTGGCTAGACGATGGAAGCGCGACAAGTCGGCAACAACGATCGAAGGAGAGTGCACTGGTTGCTCAAAGATCCAAGTCGGCTTTGGGATATAACCAATGAGAACTCCACGTCCGAGAAGAAGAACCTGGCTTGCGCACTAGGTTGAGAGCAGACAGGCTTATGCGTACGGAGGGAAGGGGTCAACGACTGAAGAGGGGTTAACCCATGAAAACCAAAGGGGACACGATTTCTTCTTGTTGTCGGTGATAGTCGTCTCGTGAAAGCCAGAGGGGAAAGGAACGATGACTTTTTGTGGCAGCTGAATGTGGAGGATATAGGGCTCGGATACCAAGTTGTTACGGGCACGCCGTAGAACGTAAGTAGAGATACAGAAGGCGGGGATGATGGAGGAGGAGGATACTATGGAGCCGAAACCGCGGCTGCCTAAGCGAGGTATGGTCAAAGAGAGAGCCACCACAATCTCATACAAGACAAGGGCGCGACGCCCCAATTGACCACAAGAATTGATACATATAAGATGACGCGGTACAATATTAATAAAATAACCCTTAGGACGGCTAGCCTATGAACATAACATATTCTTGGCTTAAGCCCCATTGTATAAATAGATCATTCATGACCTAAAACAATATACATAAGAAATAGTTTTTCCTGTAGACAACATCAATATTTGAGCTGGATTAAGAAAAATCATACTAACTTCCAAAGAAGATGCGTCATCTCTGATGGAAAATTTTGACAATGCTCGAAAAGCACCTGTTATCTGGTCCACTTCATCAACGGAATAAGCTGCATTAATCGTTACATTTTTTATTTTTTAGCAATAGGAGAAGATCAAAATTGCAAAAGGATAATGATACAGAAGAGAATAATGGAAGTAGAAAAATCACATCAAAACAAATAGATTACTGATACAATATTTGCAGACTATGATAGCAAACTATATTTTCAAATTTCTTTCAAACCAAATGAATTAGAAGGTAAATGTATGATTCCTCAGGAATACAACTCACACTAAACCTCATTCGGAAAAGATACTTCATTTTGCCCAATAGGTAATAGGTTGACAGTAAAATCTCCAATCTACTTATCGGCCTCGCGGTATACCTCTTAAATGATGATACTAGGGATTCATATTTGTTTATAAATTCTACAGGCATATGGGTAATATCAGGAATATTCATTTAGTACATTGTGAAATTTGGAGATTTTACTGTGGTTTTTTAATATCTTCTGGAGGTCTTAAGCTGGAAAGTCCCCACTCTCCCATCCTCTTCATCCTTGTTGAAGAGGCTCTTAGTAGTGAAGTTGAGTAATTTACAACTCTGGTAAAGCTAATTTGTATAAATTTCAATATTCATGCATATGATAGTCATAAGTTTTTCAAAAACTAAATGTCAGAAGTATAAATAAGCAGCCTACTTGTAATTGAAGAAGCAGCTCTGTAAGTCAAACTCACGTTTTATTTACATGTTCGGAAGACAATGAAGTACCATAAGGTGTCTCAAGATAAATCAGTTAACGTTAGCATCTAACGGAATTGCTTAACCAGGGGAAATGGTCTTATGATGCAGAAGAGGAAGTAGAAAAGTAAATACAAGAGAATTCTGATAAGAATAAATTATAATAGTGAAAATCCTAATAAGTACAAGGAGTGTGATCCTACTAATGGTGCTGGTGACAACAACAACGAGGAGTGTGATCCTACTTATGGCTTTGATAATCATGAAGTGGGAACTACTCAATAAGTTCAATATGTTCAATAAGTAGTGATAAAAATTGCTTAAAGTTCATTTTAATTTCACCGCCAGCATCGCTACAAAAGTGAACAAGGCGCCAAAGAACTATCTCTCATCAGCGTAACGCTAACCTAACCAATAATTGTTGTTTGCGTTTATTCACCAGAGAATTGAATGGGCATACCTAGGTTAATTGTTTTCAATATTAAGATATGGTGATGTGATTTCATATTTGTGTGGATTTATAGTATAGTGTTTGTTTGTTCTAGATTATCTTGTGATTTGTAGGACCAATTTTCCGCTCGCTCTCGCTTTGGCCTCCCACACGGAGGACGGTCTAAACCTACTCGCTTAAAGAAATAATTTTGATTGGCTCTCACATATCTAAGTGCGATTTAATTACTTATCGCTTGGTTTGATTTCTCCGTTAGGTTTTGCATGCATGCTCATATAGTGTTCTAGAGCAATATCATTATCTTCCCTCGCACTACACGTAGGATTGCATAATAGTCGCACACTCGGTATTTAATTCATTGGATTGCGTGATTACTTTCACGTCACTCTAGGATTGGAATTTAGGTTCATCGCTTTTGTTGCATGATTATTTGCATTGCATGTAAGGTTAGGGCATTGCCTGGCTAGCTTCAAAGTGAATTGTTAACTTGTTGTAATGAGAAAACATCATGATATTGCCAACGAGATGACATATACGCGAGACTGAGTTTATATGCAAAAATGAAGAATGAAATTGTTAATGGGTGCATGTCCATTTGTGATTTTATATTTAGGGTCCGTTTGGGGCGGCTTTTTTTGCTATGAGTTTGGACAAAAGCAACACTATCATAGAATGTATGTTTGGCATGACAACGGTTATGACGACCACCAAGAAAAGAAAACAAGTATTGTACATAAAAATGGATGAAATTTATTAGGTGAGGTAGGGCGTTCACGAACAACGATTCATAACCACCATGTTCGCGACCGCCACCACTCCGCAAAACTGAGCCTTAGATATGTATGTCCAATTTGATTCAAATGTCCTATTACATCCTTAACCATACCCCCTCCCTCTATGCAAACTAATATAACAAACTAACGAAAGAGAATCTCTGTTACTGGATATATGTCACTAGAATATGTAGCAAATGGTCACTAGCCTCTCATTTTAAGTCAGCATTCTCATTACAACAGTATATGAAAGCAGCAATATACTTTGCATAATGAAATCCCAATTAAGCACACTTGAGTTCCTTTGAAAAAAAAGGTTCCTCGCGGATTCTGAAATTTTGCAGCACGTTTCAAAATTCGTAGAGGCGGCCACCTCAACAATAAATCAATGGAATGGAAGAGGAAGAGAGAACGAACCGTAGGTAGCATAAGCCGCAGTGCCTACGGCACTGGTGATGCCGGCGAAAGCTCCGAACTTTAGTAGGCTCCGGGATCTTCTGGAGCCGGTCGCGCCGGAAGAAGAGGAAGGCGGAAGCGGTGAGCTATCGGGTGGAGGATCGTTGATGATTGCGGCGGAGGAGACGATGGCCTCCTTGGAGGGGTCAGTGGAGATCGTGGAGGAGCTCAATGGGCTGGTATTCTTCCTCAAAACGAAGGGAACAACGCGATTCCGTGCGATTCGAGACAGCAATCTCTCCATTTGGAGAAACCTCGGGAAATCAACAATGGCTCTCACGAGGGTTTAAGGTTCGATCGAAAAGCTGAGAGCATGGGAGGCGAGCGCGGGCGTTTTGGGGAGAGATCGGGTTCGGGGCAGAGCTTCAGGAGTGAGACCGTCTCCTCCTGCTGACAGAAGACGCCCCGGGCTTATTCTGAAGTCTGAACTAACGCGGCACGAGGGTTTCGAAAGACGGCGGATATTACAGTGCTTGAACTAACGTTGGCTCTGTTTGGTTGGGCTGTTGCTGATGTAAAGCTGCTGATGAACTGTTGCTGATAGAAAAAGTGCTGATTCTAGAAAACAGAGTTTTGTCAAAAAACTGTTTGGGTGAAACAGAGTTTACAAAACGGAGTTTTCAAAAAGTTGTTTGGATACAAAACGAAGTTTTGATTTTTTTTTTCAAATATAACAAACCCTCACATTTTCTCATTTGAGCTTGGGACAACATGAAAATTTCTCTACTTTGAACAAATATGTAAAATTCTCTATTTTGAAAAAAAGGGTTAACCTGAGTAAATAAACAATACCAAATTATGACCACTGTGAAGTAGCTTAGGGGTTACAAGATTACTATTACATGGTGTTAAAATAGCCCATGTAAAGGGCCCATTATTGGGCCCATTTATTGTTTGTATATTCTCTCCTCCTTTAGTCCCACATCTTGTATAGGATTTTCTCCTCTCTTCTTCTCCCTATATATTTGTATTCTCTCCTTGTATTTACATACTCAAATAATACATACAAGCTTTTGAGCCTTCTCAACATGGTATCAGAGGGAGGTTACGAAGCCGGCGGTTTCCCTTATTTCTAACCGCCCTGTGTGTTTTCTAACCGCTCAGCCCGCTCTTCCTCCTATCCGCTGCTTCTGCGGCCTGAGGGTCTGTCCGCTCCTCTCTTATCCGCGCGGCTTCTGCGGACTGCAATCTTTGTATCCGCTTCTCTTCTTCTCGTCTTTCCTCTCCGTGGTTCCACCCTTCTCTGGCTTTTATAGCCATCTTCTCCTCTGTCTGGTGGGTCCCCCCCCCCGTCTACCCGCTGCGGACTCTCCTCTTGTCCGCCGCGTTCTTCTTGCTGCTTGCTTGCTTCTCTTCTCGCGGCCTCCTCCTTATCCGCTGCGGTTTCTTGCCTCTCCGCTGCGAGCTCCTCTCTATCCGCTGCAGGCTCCGCTTTCCGCTTCTCTCTTCTCGCTTGCGACCTCGCGGTTTCCTTCGCAAGCTGACCGCTGCTAGTTTCACCTTGACCGGGGCGGTCTCCCGTCTGTATCTGCCCTCTGGTCGCGAACTGACTACTCGCTGGTGTCTGGCTTGACCGTGCGGACTGCTGCCTATCCGCATTCTGGTCGTGGTCTTCCTCAGTCCTTCTCGCGGCGGCCTCCCGTTCTTCTCGCGGACAGTTTGTTCTGTTCTCGCTGCGACCTCCTTTCTTCTCGCGGCGGCCTCCATTCCTTCTCGCGGCGACCTCCCGTTCTGCTCGCCGCGGCCTCCTGCCCTTCTCGCAGCATCCTCGGCCTGTCCGCCCGGTCTGTCCGCATGGGCTCTTCCGGCAACTCCTCTGGTTCGACGGCTAGCCCGCCTGCTGACCGCCCGGCCTGTCCGACTACCCTTCCCGAAGTCCGAGATGAGCTGCGCATCACTACCATATCCCTCTCTGGAAAGAAGAACTTCGTCCCTTGGGTGCATTCCGTTCGACGGGTTCTTCAGGCCAAGGGCCTTCTCCCTCACCTAACGCAGGCTCCTCCTACCCCTCCTACCGATGACTGGCTCCGCAATGATGGCCGAGTTCAGACTTGGCTCTTGAACTCTTTAGATGGTGAGCCGTATCAAATGGCTATGTATCATGAGACTGCGAAAGATATGTGGACTGAGCTACACTCCTTATATTCTGGACGGGACAGCCTCCAGCATCTCTACGACATCCTCACTGACCTGTTCTCTCTTGATGCTGAAGGGGCTTCGGATATGACATCCTTTGTTGCTCGTGCGAAGACTCTTGCCGAAGCATGGATCCAGCATCAGCCGTTCACCAATGATGTTGCTGCTCAGCGTGTTCAGAAGGAAGCTGCTTGTACCGCCATCCTTATGGCCCGTCTTCCTCCTCACCTTCAGAGCGTTCGTGCTCAGGTCTTGGCTTCCTCTATCACACCATCATTCTCTGATGTGTGTGTCATGCTTCTCCGTGTTCCACCTCCTCCTGACACTACGGCTCCTCCGGCCCTTCTTCAACAGGCTCCTCCGCTTCTCCCGTCCCCCCTCCCTCCACTCGGGGGGGTCGCTCTGGTGCTCGCGGACGTGGTCGCGGTGGCCGGGGTCGGCCGAAGTGTTCCTTCTGCGGGAAAGATGGTCATCTCGAGGCCACTTGTTACAAGAAAGTTGGCTATCCTCCACGCCCAACGGCCTCCGTTGCTACTGATGCTGGTCCTCCTGATCTTGAAAGTGTCCGCCTTCAGCTCCAGCACCTCCAGGGCTTGCTCCACCCACCGTCTGCCTCCATTGCCTCCGTCTCTAAGGCTCTGTTTGGTTGGGCTGTTGCTGATGGAAAGCTGCTGATGAACTGTTGCTGATAGAATAAGTGCTGATTCTGGAAAACAGAGTTTTGTTAAAAAACTGTTTGGGTGAAACAGAGTTTTGAAAAAGTCGAGTTTTGCTAAAAAAAAAATTTGGATAAAATGGAGTTTATAAAACAAAGTTTTGAAAAAGTTGTTTGGAAACAAAACAAAATTTTGAAAAATTGTTTGAAAACAAAACAAAATTTTGAAAAAATTGTTTGGAAACAAAACAAAATTTTGAGTGAATTTTTTTTCCATAAAATACTTTTCAATGAGTTACCCTTGCAAACATTTTGTTTCTCAAAATACTTTCACTCGGTAACGTGGAGCAATAAGAAATGTTAGATCTCATTTTATCAATAACAATCAATAAAAAGAACTCTTGATAGGACAGAACAATAAAAAACCAACCTAAATATTCAACCAAAATTTCTATACTTGAATTGATTACCAACAATAAGCTTAACTCAATAACTTGAACAGAAATACATCCTCCCAAAAAAAACAGTGACCAAAAGAAGCACGAAGAAGAACTACCACAAACCAAGTAACATTGTGTAATGAAATCATGCAGAAAGAGATCAACTTGACAAAGACTAATCATCCTTTAAAGGAAAGCATCGGTCTCAAAATTTAAGTGCTAAAAAAGGATTCAAAGAGAGAAGCAGAAGCTACAGGAAGGAAAAACAGAGGAATCCTAGAAGCTACAGTAAAAACAGGGGAATCGCGAGAACTTGAGAAGGAGGTCGGAAATGCCGGAAGGAGAACTTTAGAAGGAGAAGCTATCGCCGGCGAAACCAAGAGAGGTGGAGTCGTAGAAGATCGCTGTCAAGATTGTCGTCGATGTCGGAGGAGAAATCACCACTCGGGAGAGGAGAAGCTATCGTCGCGCGGGTTAGGGTATCGGGGGAAGAAACGTGAAAAGTTGTGGCTAGACGGGGGTTATTTGCGCGGCTGGGAGGTAATAAGAAACGACGGAATCAAATAACCGGCTTACTTGAAATAAGCCAAACCAAACGCACCTCCTCTTCAAAACTCCGTTTATTTCCAACCGCACCGCAGGCTATCAGCTCAACCAAACGCCACCTTACAGAGGTACGGTAACAGAGGTATAGTTTATATACACACACACAAGTATAAGTATAGTGCATAGAAATGAAGTGCCCGTGGTTTGTATATATATTTTTACAAGTTATATAGGTGTATATATGTATGACTCTGCTATTATGGCCAACCGCGATACTTGGGAGCTTGAAACCGATTGGAATTGAGTGCATCAGGACCTCGAGCGTCAACGGCGAGCTGTTTCGAAGATGGCAGTGTACAAATGTGGCCTGCCATCCGATTTACCGTACTCTTCAGCTATCGGGTCGCGTATCGCATCGCGCGTGAGTCTTCCCGCCATGGGCGGATCTACAGGGGGGCCACAGGGACATGTGCCCCCCCCCAAATTTTTTGGAAAGTTTGATTAGGCTTGGTTCGCCCAGACCGGTGCCCCTCCCCCCCCCCATTTTTTTAACAGCGATTTAGGGTCAGCCGATTCCCACTTCCGCTGTTCCGCCTGTTTAATGTTTCCCAAACACAGACTTCACCCATGTGAGGGCGGACTCATGTATGGGCACACCCGGGCACGTGCCCGGGTCCAAATAATAGCGGTTTGCTACAGGCGGGTTGTATTTCCCTATAATAGACTACGGTTTATATATAAACCGCAGTCTATTAACCGCGGTCTATTTTAGGGTTCAGGTAGAATAGACTGCGGTTTATATATAAACCGCAGTCTATATTAGGGTTCAGATAGAATAGACTGCGGTTTATATATAAATCGCAGTCTATACTAGGGTTCATTTTTTTAAAAAAAATTGTACCCCCCCATTTCAAAATTCCTGGATCCGTCACTGCTTCCCGCGATATTTCTATGGCCAACTGCTCCCCGGTGGTGAGGATGAGGGTTGGCTTCAGGGGCCCTGGCTAGTCGGGCGGGGTGCGTGGAGTTGGCTGCTTCAGAGAACTCCTCAGAGACGTCTTCTTGGTCGACCTCTGGAACATGATTCGGGGGTGAAGGAGACAGATTTACTGGTGTTTGGGGGGAGGCTCGGGCAGCCCCTAGATTTCTCATGAGAGTCATCAGCTCAGTTTGTTGCTCCTCTATCTACTGCATGCACCCTTCCAGAGAAGTTACAGGCACAAGTATCACCTCTTCCATGAGAGGTGAGTTGGCGAGGGAATGGGAAGGAGCGGGATTAATGCGTCCTTCTGGGATCGATCCCTCCGCAGTACGAGCGCTCCTTCTTGCCATTGTCGTCAGCCGCAAGTACTACTGCGAAGCAAATACTATCTTCAGTCTTTGCAGAATTTCGGTAACACCTTCTCACAAACGGCGTCAAACTGTTGCGGGTCACTCGAGACGCTCGTGAACCGATCAAAAATGAATCGCCCTAGCTCGTTAGCGGGTTGAGCACGCAAACAATCGCAACAAAAGCTAACGACCGACAAGAGAGTTTTTACGTGGAAAACGCCGAAAATGGGAAAAATCACGAGGTCAGGTCTGTGCTGGCCAAATTTCACTATATGTTTTAAGTGTTATAGAAGATTTTAATCTTGAGGGTGACAAACCACCGTTCGTTAAAATTGATCTCCCGAACAGCTGGGATCGGGAAGAAATACAATGGTGGTGGATGCGCTCGAAAGCTGGTGGAATCTTCAATTGGTGTTCTGGTCCTGAGCATCAGAGTCGGAAGCAAAGTGTTCGGTGCAATCTAAAAGCTACAACTGGTGCCCTAAACTTGAACGGTGAAGTCGGGATCAACGTGCTCGGTGTGATCTGAATGATGCAGCTGGTGCTCTGGACTTGAGCGGCGGAGTGAGAGCAATGTACGCGGTGTAATCTGGATGTTGCAACCTGTGCTCTGGACTTAAGCGGCCGAGTGAGAGCAATGTACGTGGTGTAATCTGGATGTTGCAACCTGTGCTCTGGTTCCCGAGCAGCAGAGTGAGGAGCAATGTGCACGGAGCAATCTGAAAACCACAATTGTTTTTTGGAACCCAAACAGTGGCGTTGGGAGTAATGTGCTCAGTACAATCTAGAAGCTGTAAATTCTGCTCTGGTTCCTGAGCAGCAGAGTTAGGAGCAATGTGCACTGAGCAATCTAGAGTTCTGGTCTCTCGCAGCAAAGCCGAGATTTGAAGGAGATCTTCAAGTGCTCGCGAGAAATCTTCAAGCAGTCTTTGAAGGTCTTGGAAGATCTTTGAGGAAATCTTTGAGCATACAAAGAGATATTCAAAGGAATGCTCAGGGGCTCTCTTGGGCATAGGAGATCATGTTCATTGAAATGAGGGTCTAGGAGCTCTTTTATAGATTTTGGGGGTGGCAGTTCCGTAATTAAGTGGTTAGGGAATTAGATTATCCACACACCGTAACTATGTAATGTGTTATATGCATACCCATTTTGAGTGATTTCATCATCATGCGCACACCCATGATAGGTTTCATTTATATACGCACACTCATGATGGATAATATTATTATGCGCACAACATAATCATATATTTTACTATGCGCACATTGTCATGCGTATTTTCGCTATACGCACACCCATCATTATATATTTTACTACAGACACACTCATATTAATATAACCGGCTATGCGCACACCTATTTATGGTTCAGTTATGTGCACCCCATAATGCGTGATTACGCGGATGATGGGGCGTGGGAGTTGCATGACTGAGTTAGTAGCGGATGGGTGGCGAGCAAGAGGCCAACCAGTGGAGGTCTGCTAGCGCGGCGCCGGAGTCCGAACGACAGTGGATGTCGGGCAGCGGCGGAAGCCGTCCAGCGATCGAGGCCGGCCGGCGGCCAAGGAGGCCAACCGGGTGGTCGTCCCCCGCATGGTCGTGCGACCGCACGCAGGGGCGCTCATAAACATGCGACTCAGGATTCCAGCTGCGCGACAGAGGCGCACAACCATGGATCCGCGCGGTCAGGCGGGCGCGTGGTCGGACGAGTGCGTGTCCGGGCAGTCGCGCAGCCGGGCGGCGAGGGCCCGCGACCAAGGGATCCCGCGCAGCCGTCTGGGCAGCCGCGCGCATGCGCACGCGCGGTCGGGCGATGTTGGCAGCCCCCTGATTTGGGTGGTTCGTTGTTGATGGTCGTCGTTGTGTGTCGTTGTGTGCGGTCGCAGTCATGATAATAGTGGAGTTAGTGGACCTCACTAGTACTCATCCTCCCCACTAAAGTAGTGGTGACGATCATGGGCGTAGCCAGTATAGGTCCAGGGGGGGCACGTGCCCCCCTGAATTTTCGCGGATTTCACCCAGGCGCACAAGATTTTGCTTTTTACTTTCCGCCATTCTGCCCTAACCTAGTCGTCAGCCCGCTGCTCCCTATCCCACATTCCCGCGGCTGCTCCTTCACCCGTGCCCCCCCTGATTTTTCGTAGAGTTCCCAGCTGGTGCCCTGATTTTTCGCGGAGCTCACAGCCACAGCCGGCGGTATTCACCCAGGCGCGGTATTTGGGATCTTCTTCTTCTTCTGATTTGGTTTCTTCTTGCTGGATTTGGTTCTGATTTGGTTTCTTCTTGCTGGATTTGGTTCTGATTTGGTTTCTTCTTGCTGGATTTGGTTCTTCTTGTTGGGTTTGGTTCTTCTTGCTGGATTTGGTTCTTCTTGCTGGATTTGATTCTTCTTCTTCTTCTTTCAAATTTTTCAAATTTTTTTATCCAGAAACTGCGAGCACAATCTAATGTTAGTGTCATGTACTGTGAAATTTGTTGGAGATTGTTGTTGGTTTTAGAGACTTTTTGAAATTTGTAGTCACATAAAATATTTTAGATTAATATGAAGTGTAGAGTTGGGTAGAAGTTTCTTGGCAGTTCTAGTGTATGGAATATTCTACAATGGTTTGATTGTTTCATGAGTCTTGTAAGTTGACTTAAGAGTACAGAAGATTTCAAGAATATTGTGTGATGTATAAAAACACAACTCTCATTTGTAAATCATACAACCCAAATTTCAGGAATATTGTTATATATATTTATATATTATTGTTGTAAAATAGTGCTCCCACTCAAGCAAAATTCTGGCTACGCCCCTGGTGACGATGAGAGTATTGGTCTTTTGCGTCCCTAAATCTCCTATAAAATTAGGGGGTCCCATCAAAAATAATGAGTAGATGCAATTGAAAAGATGAATGTTACACTAATAAGTATGTTTCTCTTATATAACATGTATCGTTCACTTTTTAATGATATTTTGCATAATTATAAGCCACACCCCTCTGTCTTTTGAAATTATACAAGGCTCCTCTGTGTTTACATTTTAAACATGCATGCACAAAATGACCCACTGAAATTCTCATCTATGGATATTTTTGTACATGCATGCTGTGAAATGCAACGAATGAGAGTGGACGAGGGATCCCGTGCGATCATGATAGTACATTCAGTTGTCTGCACCCCTTGTATATATCTATGATATTCTATAAAAGAAAAACACTCTTTGATGCAATATTCATAATACCTGCAATATCCTTACTGTTTTTAATTAAAGACATCAAATTATGACAAAAAAATTCAATTTTTTTTGAATATAATGAACCCATGTGTAACTTCATAAGAAATTCTCCATCTTTATGTCCGTCAACTTTACTTGCTTGTTGGGAATAGTATAGATATATACTATCAAAGTCTTCTCCCATCAGCCCATCTATCCCAGCAGTTTTATGTCGATCAGCAAGCTTTATGTCCATCACCTCTCATCAGCCCATCTTTCCACTTCTCCTCTACAACCCGCCAGACCATCATTTTATTTCCCTTCCTCTACATCCCGCCAGCATGTCGCCCGCGTTACAAATGTCACCCCCACGACAAGGGCCGCATCCAAGACAAGTGTCGCTCACACGATAAATGTCGCACCCACGACTAATGTAGCACCCACGACAAATCTCGCCCCCACAAAAAAATATCGCCACCATGAAAAAACTCACCCCCACAAAATATGTCGCCCCCGCAGCAAATGTCGCCCCCACGGCAAATGTCGCCCCCACGGCAAATGTCGCCCCCACGGCAAATGTCTCCCACACGGCAAATGTCGCCCCCACGGCAAATGTCGCCCACACGGCAAATGTCGCCCCCATGACAAATGTCTCCCCCACGACAAATGTCGAACCCACGACAAATGTCGCCCCCACGATAAATGTCGCCCCCACGACAAATGCTCCCAGGGCCGGAGGCCCGTGCCTGTCACTTGTATAACATTAAGGGACAACAATAATACTAAGGTTTCTGTTGCGGACTAACTCGATGCTCCGGTCGGGCCGGATATTCTTGGACCGCCTTAGCTCGCGGAGCGGTCGAGCGCGCACACAGTCAGTTGAAAAGTGGGGGATGGACACGGGACGTTTTAACGTGGAAAACCCTTCAACCGGGTGAAAAACCACGTGACCGGGTCGGTGCCGATCAAAATCCACTAGCTTGTTGGAGTCTACAATTTGACGGGGGAAATCGGGGCGACAGGCCGCTCCCGTTACAATCTTGAGGAGAGAGAGAGTATATGCGCTCGTTGGTGGGCAACAGACTGCCACGCCAACGGGACTTGGATGGTGGAATGGGCGAGATACTTCAGTCGCATGCGCTCAGAGGCGACGCGTGTCCAGGGGTTGTCACGGCTTCCTTTGTGCGTCCTTCTTAGTCCTTGGAGTGCTCCTCTTGTAACTGAGCTCTGGTGGAGTGCCAATAGCCGATGACAGGTTCTGGTAGCTGTTGGCGGGTGCTAGTATCCGTTGGTGGCCGCTGGAGGCTGCAGGTGGCCGTCGGCGGTTGGCGGTGAGAGGCGGCCGCTGGTGGTTGGCGACGAGGGGTGGCCGCCGGCGGAGAAGAACGGGAAAGCTCCCACCTGAGGATGAAGAAGAAGAAGAAGCGTAGGAGGAGAAAAGTTGATTAAATGAGGAGCCCCTGGGGTCCTTTTATAGGCTCCAGGGGGAAGTTATGGCGGGCCCCACCACTAACATAGTGGGTTAGTGGTGGGGAAATGGGTGGTTACCCCCTTAATCGGACGGCAGAGAGGGCTCTCCCCTTGATCGGACGGTCGGGGGGGCTTCCCACGATGGCGGGCCGTCATGACGGCGGCGACAGCCGGGCGGCCGGCGAGGGAGGTCGGCGGCGGCCAAGGTCACGGCCGGCCATGGCCGCCGGCCATGGCCGGGGCGGCCATGGCCCCGGCCGGCCATGGCCGGGGCGGCCATGGCCGGGGCGGTCATGGCCGGGGCGACCATGGCCACGGCCGGCCATGGCCGGGCGGCCATGGCCGGGGCGGCCATGGCCACGGCCGGCCATGGCCGGGGCGGCCATGGCCACGGCCGGCCATGGCCGGGGCGGCCATGGCCGGGGCGGCCATGGCCACGGCCGGCCATGGCCGGGGCGGCCATGGCCGGGGCGGCCATGGCCCCGGCCGGCCATGGCCCCGGCCGGCCATGGTGGCCCCGGCCGGCCATGGCCGGGCGGCCATGGCCCCGGCCGGCCATGGCCGGGCGGCCATGGCCGGGGCGGCCATGGCCCCGGTCGGCCATGGCCGGGGCGGCCATGGCCCCGGTCGGCCATGGCTGGGGTGGCCATGGCCGAGGCCGGGCACGGTCGTGGTGGCCGTGGGAGGGCCGGCCGTCGGTGGTGGCTTGGCCTCTTGCCGGCGGCGGTTTCTATGGCGGCGGTTTCCCCATGAGGGGAGGGAGTGGGGGTCTGCCCCCATCATCTCCATGAGAGATCATGGGGGGTGGGACCCACCCATGACTTTCCATAAAAAGGGGGAACCCATCAAATGCCCCCCAAATCTCTACTTGTCCGGGAACGAAGCGAGCGTGAGGAGAGATTTCTGGAATTCTTTGTTGTCATGGTGGGTGCCGGCGAAAGATCCGAGGCGGCGGCGATGGATTGCGGTATTATGTCGCGTGGAGGCTTGGCGAACGGGCGCCTGGATGCCTGCGGACGGGGGCCGGTGCGTTTAAAAAATACTGTGATGACGTTTCTCGTACCGTGCGAGATACAATACAGCCTTATGATGACGTTTCAAAAATCGTGCTGAAAAGGTGATTTTGAAATATACAATCAAATATGCTTTAAATACTGTGTCCGCGCGATGATTTTCGTGAGAGTAACGCACCTACAATTTTCTCCCGTTTGAAACGGTGGCGACGATCGTAAACGCATAGGTTAAACTGTCATTCGTTAAGTATCACCTAACAAATATCATTCGTTTGACCATAAAAGTGAATGAAGTTTATTAGGTGAAGTCTAACGAATGACAATTTAACCCTTATGTTCATGATCACCACCAACGTTTCAAACAAACCCTAAATTTAAATAAAAAAATTTGCTATACTTCAAAATAAAATTGAAAAAATATCATATAAAGTTATATTTTTTAAAACAATAAGAGTTAGTGAGGTGGATGAGTGTGTCATACTTGACTATGCGACAATCAAAGAGTCATTGTCACCATTGCCAAAGGTATTTTCTTTTTTATGCACGTTAAACCTAGGCTTTGTTTGATAGCAGAGGCCATTGAAATTCAAAAGGTTAATCACTGAATGCTTGATTTCACCTACTGAACTTCATTTATTTTTATATTTAAAATTAATTTTTTTTTGCGGCGATTATAATAATCACTATCTTGCCAAACATACATTCTACAATGGTGTTGTTTTTGCCCTAACTCATTCGAGCAGAAAACGCCGGTCCAAACGAAGCCTTAATTAATGATTATTGTTGTTGGACTCATTGGACCAGAACGTCACCCCAAACAGAGCTGTACAACCCTAATTTGCCGAACCCAATCTCAATCGCTCCCAAAGGAGAACAGGCAAGATCAAGTTTTACAAACAAGGGACTATGGTCAGCACAGTCCAAGTGTGCGAGCAAGACCTCACGAGACCGAACCACACAAGCCCAGTGTGCTAGCAGGACCTCAAGAGACCGAACCACACAAGCCCAGTGTTGGTAAGCTCAACGCAGCAGCGAGCCCAGTCATGGCGACTTCGAGCCAAACGAGTTCCAGCTCTTGGAGAGCTCTGGCCTGGTGAGTTCCCGAACATTCAGGCCGGGAACTCGCCCAGATTGAGGAAATCCCAGGACGCACATTTAGTTGTTCGCAGACCACCTGGATCTGCTTATAACCTTCTCAAACTGTGGGATTCCGTTGTCTGCAGGCCAATTTGGGCTGCTAATAACACGAAGGAAAAGGCTGAGACTACTATTTGTAGAACATAAAAGATTATTTGACCCCTGATAAGAGTTTTCCTATAAATAGACCATAAACGCACCTCGAAGAGAGGAACCCAGACTCCTTGAGCACCTTCCCTTGTGAATTCTTGCTCTGTGTCATCCGAGGTGTCGAGCTAAGTTTGTCTTTGGGAGGAGAAGTTACAGACAATACTTTCGGGTGTGTGGCAGGACCTCTTCGCTGCAGCTCAAGGGTCTGAGTGTAGGAAACTAGTTCTCAATTAGCGAGGGTCCGCTCCAGGTTCGGAATACCTCAGTCAAGCTGAGCTCGACAATAAGTCAAGTAACTTGAACTGCCCGCGCTTAATCCGAATTTCGTTAAACCGATATTTGGGTTTCAGCAAGAGCCTTAATGATTATTGTTGTTTGATAGCAACTTTCGATAAAAATAAATTTTACAAACTGTTACAGAAACAAGACTAGAACAAAAAACAACACACATGACACCTACCATAACTACCATCTATTTTTATTGGATGCCCTTGTCGCCTTGTCGGTAGCGTGCGGCGACGATCAAACCTCCAACTTGGCTCGAAGTCCTTAGTCCATGTTTTTTTTACATGAGTGATGAGATTGTTGAATTATAAATTACTTCATTTAGTCGAAAAACGAGATTTATTGAAATTTTTTGTTGAAATTGTTGAAGTGGAAGTGAACGGTCTGATTAGGCAGACTGTTCAGATCGCAGCTGGTTAGGCAGCTAGGTGTTGGTGGATAGCCGGGTTCCGGCTTCTGTTCTTCTTTGTTGCGGTCTGAACCAGTAAGCACCCTAAAAGGTAACCAGACGGTTAGCTTTGGGGTAGCTGTGACTGTCGCGGTTTGGTTGGTGAGACCGCGGAATCCGCTTGTAGCTGGCAGGTTCAGTGGCTTGCGTTGAGGCAGACAGTTAGACCGGATAGCGGAGGTTAACCACACAGGCTGTGTTCTTCTTGCGCGGTTAGAAGACAGAGCTCGCTAGTATTGTGGACTTGGTCACGGTGTTGTGACAAGTGTGATTGGTTGCTTAGATGCGGGCTGCAGTGTTGCACGGTCTGGAAGCGGAGATCGCTGTATTGCATGGTCAGGTGGCCGAGTCCGTCAGATCTTCATAGGAACGAACTTGGCTCAGAATGCATAACTATATTTTACAAGTCCACGCGGACTGAGGAGAGTGTCCGCACTTCTATGCGGTTTGATGGTTCTTGCCACATATGCAGTTAGATGGTTATCATTGGCGGACTGACGCTGGTATACGTACTTGTGCTGAGTGGTGCTAGTTGCAGGATGACAGACGATTATCCTATCACTATGGGTGGTAATCACTCTCCCACTGTCGTCTATAAATTGGGGTCCCCGACTCGTTATATAAAGACAAGAATAGTGAGAACTCAGCTCGCATTTTGATCTTGCGGTTAGGTATTTCTAACCGATGTGACTAAGTGAAATTGACTTGTTCTGTGTAGGCTGCGCGGCTAGCACCGGGCGACTTGACAACTAGTTGGAAGGCTCAGTGTGGAACAGTTCGTGGTTTACAGTCTATGTTATACAGTAGGTCGCGGCTAGCCGGCTTGAAGTCACATCCTCCGGGTTGTGGTTAGTTCGAGCAGTTCGTTCGGTCTATCAGCAGGTAGGCTATTTCTTCGTTAAGCAGTTCTATTTGTGGTTAGCTTTGCGGTCAGGCGACTTTGCGGTCAGGCGACCTCGCGGTCAGGCAACCTCGCGGTCAGGCGACCTCGCGGTCAGGCAACCTCGCGGTCAGGCGACCTGAAATGGTGGACGGAGGTGTTATCTCAGCAGTTCAGTAACAGGCAGTCCACACGGCTTGATTGCGGTTTGACGACTTGACGGTTTTAGCGGACAGGACTGGCTGTTAGCGGCTTAGGCGGTTTCAGTTATCTGACCGCGCGGTTTCTGTGCTTGTAGTTGTTTTTTGTTTCCATCGGTTATATTGTGAATCATATTCCGTAATGTATATCTTGCTTTGTAAAGAAAAAGTTAATTCCATTTTGAACCTCTTGTGCTTCTGTTGTTGTTGATTTAAACTTGACTTGATTTTGATTGAGTGTGTTAAATTTTCTCAAGTTGATCAACAAGATAGCCCAAACACCAAATTAATATCTTCGGCACTACCTAGATCACAACTTGAACCGCGGAAAGTATGAAGCAACTTAGATAACCAAACACACAGACAGAAGCAAGCAGATCACAATTTTATTCAACTTCTTTACAAAGCGAGGCATACGTGGCGAGACATGATTTCACCAGTATGAAAAAGCAGAAAAAACAAGCCGGGCGGATAGAACACTGAGACCGCCGAAATCGTCGAGACCGCCGAGCTCGCCCAGTTCACACCCCGCCAAACTGCTGAAGCCGAACAACAACAAGGAGTCCGCGAAGACCGCGAGGTCGCGCGGACAACCCGTTATTCGCCTAACTGCTGCTGAACAGAGGAACAAGCCGCCTATCCGCCGAGACCGCGAGGTCGCGCGGACAAAGAAGAAACTTGAGATAAAGCTGATGCTGATAACCGCCAATGCAGCCCGCTAACTCCAGTGGTCAGAACCAAACTCCTGGTTTGACACTGCTAGCCGCGCCACCTGCACACAAAAACCGGTTAAGCAACAGCCCACGCGGATACACAAATCTAGTCCGCAGCCAACACTCAAGCTCAACTTACTGTTCACTCTGCTACCAAATGAGGTGCCGGGGGGTCCTATTTATAGGCCGGGTGAGGAGTGCGGTCACCACCCTATGAGATAGAAACACCGCCCCTTGGTCGTAACTAGCAATGTCATCTCGTCGAGACCGCTCGGTAAAGGTCAGCCAACCCGCCAACCCGCAAGCACCAGACCGCACCACAGGCAACCCGCCCGGTCACAGCGGATACTGCGGAAACCGAAAACTTCTCGCGCAGTCCGCGACCACTGGCACAAGCCCAGTTACGACGGAAATTGCGGAAACCAACTCCACAAGCGCAAGACAAGAAGGCGCGAGCTCGGCGGATACAAAGTCCAGTCTGCCAGCTCCAAGCCCAGACCGCGGCTACCACAACTTCAAAGAAGACGTGCGGACTCCAAGCCCAGTCCGCACGGGCCGCACACACTTCCTTGCAGAGCTCGGCCCACTGCCGGACTCAACCAGTCCGCGCAGTCCGCAAAGCCAGCCCGCAGCTAGCTACCCAGGTCGCCACCCAACTACCCGTCGGACAAGAGCCAGTCCGCGCGGTCAGACCGCCCAGGTCGCCCGGACTGCCGATCACCCCCACTTTCACTTCACCAATTTCAACACTCCCCCTTGAAGTGAGAAGTGGTGATCAACCCAAGCAGACCTCGAAGCCGCTGAAAAGACCCCTTCGACAGCGACTTGGTGAAGATGTCAGCAAGGTTATCTTCACTCCGAACATGACCAACCACAAGAGATCCTTCCAACACCTTCTCCCTTATGAAGTGGTGATCGATCTCAATATGCTTAGTCCTGGCATGACAAACTGGATTGTTCACCAGCTTGAGAGCACTCTCATTATCCCCTCGGAGCAAAGTAGGGCCTTGCACTTCCTCATGGACATCATCTACTAGCCGCCTTAGCCAAATGGCTTCCCGAGCTGCCAAGGCAGACGCCTTGTACTCAGCTTCCGTAGTAGAGACAGATACCGAGTCCTGCTTCTTGCTACACCACGAAATGCCCGCTGATCCACAAGTGAACACATAACCAGAAGTTGACCTTCGGTCATCCGAATCACCACCATAGTCAGCATCAGTGTAACCTAGCAGAGAGAAACTCGCATCCCTTCTGTAAAGAAGTCCCATGTCAGAAGTTGCCTTGACATACTTCAGAATGTTCTTTGCCGCTACAAGATGAGACTTCCTTGGCTCTGCCATAAACCGACTTACTCGACCAACAACATAAGCTATATCAGGTCTAGTAATCGTAAGGTAGATCAAGCTCCCAATAAGGGCCCTGAACACCAAAGGATCAGGAAGAACCCTTCCTTCATCTCGTCGAAGCTTCAGCCCTTGATCCATAGGAGTAGAGCAAGTCTTCCCTTCAATCAAGCCAAACCGGTTCACAATGCGCTCAGCATATCCCTTCTGGCAGATAAGGATCCCGCTCTCCTTCCTCTCCACTTCGAGACCAAGAAAGTAATGAAGCTCTCCCAGGTCTTTCATCTCGAAGCGAATGGCTAGCTCAGCTCTGAGCCTAGCAACCTCCTCCTCAGAATTCCCTGTGATGATCATATCATCAACATACAGCAGGACCAAGACAGAAAGCTCCCCCTTCTTCTTGATGAACAAGCTAGAGTCCGAGTTTGAAGCAAAGTATCCACAGAATTGCATATATTCTGCTATCTTCCCATACCAAGCTCTAGGAGCTTGCTTCAACCCGTAGAGAGCCTTCCTGAGCTTGCAGACATAATCAGGATGAACTTCAGAAACGAAACCAAGTGGCTGATCCATAAAGATGTCTTTGTCAATCTCTCCGTAAAGAAAAGCATTCTTTACATCAAGCTGCCACATCCTCCATCCTTGGCAAGCAGCTAAAGCAATCACCATCCGAACTGAAGTCATCTTAGCAACAGGGCTGAACGTCTCCTCATAGTCTTCTCCATACTGTTGAGAGAACCCCCGAGCCACCAGGCGAGCCTTAAATCTCTCAATACTCTCATCTGCCTTCTTCTTCAACTTAAACACCCACTTGCATGTCACCAGAGTAATGCCATCAACTTTGGAAACAAGATCCCAAGTTTCATTCTTCTTGAGAGCATCCATCTCCTCTCTCATGGCATCTTCCCACTCCTTGACATCAGTGGCCTCATTGAAGCTAGCAGGCTCTCGCTCATCCAGAGGACCTGCAAAGAAGCATGAGACATAGCTCACAGTGTTTCCTTCGCAGTAGCGAGCTGGAGGCTTGATAACCCTCTTTGACCTCCGAAGAGGCTGCTCCTTGCTAATTACCTCTGCTGCTTCTTCTGGTTCACCTCTGCTCTCTGGCAAGCTTGGAGCAATGCTCCCCCTGCTTCCTGACCCAGAAGCTTCTCCTCCAGAACTTGAAGCAGCTGGAGCTGCTGGTGACACAGCCAGCTCCACTAGATCAGCTACCTCAGCCACCTCCTGACCTTCATCATCCTTGCTCTCTGGCAGCTCAACCGAGCTTCCTCCATATGACGTCAGTTCGTCAAAGACAACGTCTCTTGACACCACGAACTTCTTCGTCACCGGATCTATGCATCTCCATCCCTTCTTCCGCTCATCATAGCCAACAAAGACAAGCTTCCTTGCCTTTACATCAAGCTTAGTCCTTAGCGCATCAGGGATATGCACATAACAAGTTAATCCAAACACCCGAAGGTGTTCCACACTAGGCTTCTCCTTCAGCAACATCTCGAAGGGAGACTTCATGTTGATCGGACTCAAAGGCATCCGATTGATGACATAGGCAGCACAAGACATTCCCTCCGCCCAGAAGGACCTTGGGATACTCTTGGCATGAAGCCAACATTTACAAGTCTCCGTCAGATGACGAATCTTCCGCTCCGCTACTCCGTTTTGTTGTGGAGTATGAGCACAAGTGAGCTCCCTCTGGATTCCATGCTTCCTGCAAAAGTTAGAAAACTCAGAGGAGACAAACTCTCCGCCGTTATCAGTTCTAAGCTTTTTGATCTTCAGGTTAAGCCTTCCCTCCACCAGCTCCTTGAACTCCACAAACAATCGGAAGGCTTCAGACTTCTCCTTCAAGAAATACACCCAAGTGTATCTTGAGTAGTCATCAATCAAGACTAGCATATACCTACTTCCACCAAGGCTAGCAGTCACGGTTGGTCCCATCAGATCACCATGGATAACCTCCAATGGTGCTTTGCTTCTTGTTTGTGACTTATCAAATGGAAGACGATGAGACTTCCCATATTGACATCCAGCACAAACATGACCCTCACCGAAAGATGATAGCTTAGGCAAGCCTCTCACCAGGCTCCTACTTGACATAGCCTTCAGCTTATCCATCCCGACATGCCCCAGCCTCTCATGCCACATAGCAGCGCTATCATTGGCCCTCATACGATCAACATAGGAGCTTGTTGATAAGACAAACAAGTCCTTTACTCTCCTTCCTACATGAGCAATATCAGCCTTAACCGTTGATACGTTGCGAAGGAACTTCACTTCTGTTGGCCCAAACAGAACGTGATAACCAGCATCAACCGCATTGGTCACAGAGAAGAGGTTTTTCTTCATACCCGGTATGTGATAAACACTCCTTAACGTGAGTGGCCCCTTATCACTGCCCACCGTTACTATACCCTCCTTCTCTACTGCATGAATAGTGTTATCAGCAGTTATGATAGCTTCGTTACCTGAGTAAGCCTGCAGCGAAGAGAACTTTGACAAATCTCCAGTGAGGTGATGACCACACCTGGAGTCAAAGATCCAGTCGTCCTCCATGTCACTGGTGGACAAAGCACGGACACAAGTGCCAGTCATGAACGCTCCACCCCAGCCAGCTTCCTCCTTGCTTGAGGAGGCTTCCTCCTTGCCTGCAGCATGCCCAGGCTGCAGCTTGACCTTGCAGTCTCGCTTGAAGTGGCCTGGTTGATGACACCTGAAGCACTTCAGGTTCTTCTTCCAATCCTTCTTAGGAGCAAGGCTCCCCTCCTGCTGTTTAGAAGATGAAGGTTCATCTCCACCTGCAGACTGCTTCTTCTTCCCTTCCCATCTCTTCTTCTTCTTCTCAGTGAAGAGAGCATCACTAGCTCCTTCAGAGACCGTCACCCCGGCCATCTGTCTTGCCAAGCTCTCCTGCGAGGCAAGCAGATTCTCCAGCTCCAGAAGAGAGGGCTGAGTAGCCCAGCCTTGAATAGAAGTAACGAAGGCCACATACTCCTTCTGCAAACCGCGGATTATGTGTCTCTTCAGCTTAGCCTCGGAGATCGGCTCATCAGGATCAAGAGCAGAGAGCTCATCACACAAGCTCTTCATCTTCAAGAAGAATTTGGAGATAGAAAGATCTCCCTGAGTTGCCTTAGCCAACTCATTCTCTAAGAACTGTAGCCTTGCTACATTCTTCCTATTGAACAACCCATCAAGGGAAGTTCAAATTTCAGCAGCAGACTCACATCCTAAGATGTGATCAAAGAGTTCAGGTGACACCGCCCGCTTGAGAGCAAACTCAGCCTTGGCATTTGTCTTCCTCCACACTCTCACCTGCTCGGCTGTACCAAACTCAGCAGTTATTTCTACTTGATCATCTCCACCGACGACCTCCCATAACTCCTCACCCAGAAGGTAGCTCTTCATGCACGACTTCCACTTCTTGAAGTTAGTCGGCGTCAGAAGCTCAATACCAAGACCTCTTGCAAAACCACCGTCCATGGCGCTAACTTGGTTATCCTTCAGAAGCACACAGAGCAACAACAAAGCCTATTGATCACCGCTCAAGCAACTGAACCTCCCTCTGATACCATGTTAAATTGTCTCAAGTTGATCAACAAGGTAGCCCAAACACCAAATTAATATCTTCGGCACTACCCAGATCACAACTTGAACCGCGGAAAGTAGGAAGCAACTTAGATAACCAAACACACAGACAGAAGCAAGCAGATCACAATTTTATTCAACTTCTTTACAAAGCGAGGCATACGTGGCGAGACATGATTTCGCCAGTATGAAAAAGCAGAAAAAACAAGCCGGGCGGATAGAACACTGAGACCGCCGAAACCGTCGAGACCGCCGAGACCGCCCAGTTCACACCCCGCCAAACTGCTGAAGCCGAACAACAACAAGGAGTCCGCGAAGACCGCGAGGTCGCGCGGACAACCCGTTATTCGCCTAACTGCTGCTGAACAGAGGAACAAGCCGCCTATCGGCCGAGACCGCGAGGTCGCGCGGACAAAGAAGAAACTTGAGATAAAGCTGATGTTGATAACCGCCAATGCAGCCCGCTAACTCCAGCGGTCAGAACCAAACTCCTGGTTTGACACTGCTAGCCGCGCCACCTGCACACAGAAACCGGTTAAGCAACAGCCCGCGCGGATACACAAATCGAGTCCGCAGCCAACACTCAAGCTCAACTTACTGTTCACTCTGCTACCAAATGAGGTGCCGGGGGGGGGGGTCCTATTTATAGGCCGAGTGAGGAGTGCGGTCACCACCCTATGAGATAGAAACACCGCCCCTTGGTCGCAACTAGCAATGCCATCTCGCCGAGACCGCTCGGTAAAGGTCAGCCAACCCGCCAACCCGCAAGCACCAGACCGCACCACAGGCAACCCGCCCGGTCACAGCGGATACTACGGAAACCGAAAACTTCTTGCGCAGTCTGCGACCACTGGCACAAGCCCAGTTACGGCGGAAATTGCGGAAACCAACTCCACAAGCGCAAGACAAGAAGGCGCGAGCTCGGCGGATACAAAGTCCAGTCCACCAGCTCCAAGCCCAGACCGCGGCTACCACAACTTCAAAGAAGACGTGCGGACTCCAAGCCCAGTCCGCATGGGCCGCGCACACTTCCTTGCAGAGCTCGGCCCACTGCTGGACTCAACCAGTCCGCGCAGTCCGCAAAGCCAGCCCGCAGCTAGCTACCCAGGTCGCCACCCAACTACCCGCCGGACAAGAGCCAGTCCGCGCGGTCAGACCGCCCAGGTCGCCCGGACTTCTTCTCCCTTCCCCCAAAGGCCTGTATCAGCTCTCCCTTCCAGCAACCCTCTTCCCTCTTAGTTTTGGCCGATATTTGGCTAGAAGAGCGGCTAGGGTTTACTCCCTCTTCCTAGGGTTTGCTTGTTTTTCGCCCCTACTCAGATTTTGGACCTGATTTTGACCTCCTTGGGTAAGAAATCCCTCTCTTTCCTCTTTTCAGATTTTATTGAGATTATTCGTTAAGTTTTTGTCTCCATAATTGTCTAGAGCTCGTATTTCTGATATTTTTGCCCCTCTCGTAATTAACTAACTATGATATGTTCGTGTTTTCCGGCGTCATTCGTCGATTCAATTGACGGTTTGTGGAGAAATCCCTCTCTGATTTAGGGTTTCCCTTAGCCGAGCGCCGCAAAGTCTTCATCTCCGCGTGGAATCTCTTCTCCCCTCACTCTTGAGGGAGGTAAATCTCTTAGCCGCCCTTAATTCAATTTTGTAGCGAGTAATTGTCTGTGTTAGCGTAGTGGTAATTTGTTATAGCACTTTCGTCGTTCTTGAACAAGTTCGCTTGAGGAGTGCCAATTTTGCTAGCGTCGTTTAGCCGCCGCCACCAATTGCAACTTCTTTCAAGCAAGTAGAGATCTTCCTCTCTTCCAAACATTGAACTTAATTATCTTGTCTGATCTTATATTTGTCTAAATTCGTCCTTGATTTCTTGTTTCGTCAAATAATTTAGATCTTGAATCCCTAAGTAGACTTGTTATTAGTTTGAGATTCCCGCGATAGGAATAATGCGAGTTGTGAGTGTAAATGATGATATTTGGATAATTGGGAGACGAGTTAGTGAAAGATAGTTAATTGGATATGTAAATTGACGGATTCTGTCTCTTTTGATGAATAATTCGAAGAATCGTATAGTGTTAATCACGAGCAATAATGCCACGATAATAATTATAACGAATTCTGGTTAGCAAGTATGTGATTGATGTTTTGATATATCAAGCTCATAACGTATTCTTGCTAGTTAGAAGATACTTGAGTCCAATGATGATTTAATCTAGATGAGTACTTATTATGAAACATTAACCTCTCGAACCCGTAAGAGTCACTACTCACTGTTTGATTCCTTCTGTGTCGTCGAATCCGGTTTTTGATGTCCATCTAGTTTCTGATGTCTGTCTGGTCTCTTAGGTCTGTTCTAAGAATTGAGCGAATGTTACTCCGTAGTTCAATTTTTACCTTGACGTGTTTATGAACTCTAATCTTATATAACTGAATCACTAAATTTGTATCAGGTCTTGATATGCTAGGAATCTGCTAAATCATGAATCCTTAAAATCATTAATGCCATAAGCAATCAATGAAAGCTAGTGTTAAATTGATGTGACGCTTTGACTTGAGTTTTCGCTTGACTGACAATGAAAACCAACAAATGGTCATAGCAAGCACAAATATTTTGATAAGACTTGCATTTAAACTTACATTAGAATCTCGTGCATCAAATAAAACACTTCCACCTTTCACTGATTTCAGCTAATGACATTTCTTGATCTGTCTGTATGTTATACTCCGGAGTAGTCTTGATGGGCTCCACCTTAATTTATAAGGAAGAGGAGACCCCCATGATCCCCACCAATGGAGATCATGGGTGGGCCCCCCTAACCCCTATGATCTCTCATGGAGATCATAGGGGTGGGCCCCCTTTCTCCCCACCTTTGGGGGAAGGAACCGCCGCCGGCGGTTCCTCTCCGGCCATGGCCGACGGAGGCCATGGCCCCGGCCATGGCCGGCCTCGGCCATGGCCCCGGCCATGGCCGGCCTCGGCCATGGCCCCGGCCATGGCCGGCCTCGGCCATGGCCCCGGCCATGGCCGGCCTCGGCCATGGCCCCGGCCATGGCCGGCCTCGGCCATGGCCCCGGCCATGGCCGGCCTCGGCCATGGCCCCGGCCATGGCCGGCCTCGGCCATGGCCCCGGCCATGGCCGACCTCGGCCATGGCCCCGGCCATGGCCGGCGGCGGCCATGGTGACCGGCCTCGGCCATGGCCGGCCGCCGCCTCGTCCGGCCGCCTCCTCGCCGTCGGCGTCGTCCGGGTGGCCCCACCTCGGGGCGACCTCCCCACCGTCCGATCGAGGGGGAGGCCCCGCCGGCCGTCCGATCGGGGCAAAACCACCCACTAACCCACTATGTTAGTGGTGGGGCCCGCCATAACTTCCCCCTTGAGCCTATAAAAGGACCTCAGGGGCTCCTCATTTGATCATCTTCTTCTCCTACGCTTCCTTCCCTTCTTCTTCCTCAGGTGGGAGCTCTCCCGTTCTTCTCCGCCGGCGGCCACCCCTCGTCGCCAACAACCAGCGGCCGCCTCTCGCCGCCAACCACCGCCCGCCGCCCGGGACCTCCAGCGGCTATCAGCCCCCGCCAGCGGATATCAACACTCGTCATAGGCCGTCGGCCCCGTCATCGGCTGTTGGCACCCCACCAGCGCTCAATCGCAAAGGAAGCACTCCAGGAACAGAGAAAGACGAGCAAGGGAAGCAGCAACAACCCTGGAATACACACCGCCTCTGAGCGCACGTGCCTAAAGCATCCCGCGCATTCCACCGTCCAAGTCCCGTTGGTGAGGCAGTCTGTTGCCCACCAACGGCTGCATACACTCTCTCCCTCTTCAAGATTGTAACGAGAGCGGCCTGTCGCCCCGATTCCCCCATCAAATTGTAACCTCCAGCAATCTAGTGGATTTTGACCGGCGGAGACCCGATCACGTGGTTTTTCACCCGGTTGAAGGGTTTTCCACGCTAAAACTCCCTGTGTTCATTCCCCCTTTTCCAACTGACTGTGTGCGCGCTCGACCGCTCCGCGAGCTAAGGCGGTCCAAGATTATCCGGTCCGACCGGGGCGTCGGGTTAGTCCGCAACAGTTTGGCGCCGTCTGTAGGAAACATTCCCAGTATCCTTCGCAGAGCAATTTCATCGTCCCTACTTCTGCAATGGCAAAGAGGAGTGCTCGCATAGCCGAAGGACCCGCACTTGGCGGACACACTGAACCAGCACGATCTCACTCTCCGGTTGACATGCCGCTAACCATGGGAGCAGCCCTAGCTCCCGCGCCTGCCTTGGAAGGACGTATCCGCCAGATGGAAGAACTACAAACCAAAATGCTCACCTTGCTCCGAAACTTGGGGGCACCAGTCATTCTCTCACTGCTGAACCAGACGCCAGAGTCCCGGCAAAGAAAAGAGCAAACTAATACAGGATAAGAAGAGTGGCGTCAGCCTGCCCCTCGAAGGAAAGACCCCTTAGGAACTGGGGGGGCAGCATCTACCTCAAGGATATTCCCCTCCCAGCACCATCCACGTTGATGCAACCCATGCAGCACAGAATAAGCCAACATTCCACCACCTAAAGACGCCTCAGCCATTTGAACAAGTTGTTTTACTGCCGTCAGAAGAACTACCTACCCCCACCAGGCCTGGCCTACACAGAGAATACGACATAGAAAAGGAATTCTCAAGCACAAATAGCTCTCCCGCACATGGAACGCACAGAATCTACGCCGCTTTTACCAGTGACACATTATGACTCTTTTATGCCACCTTGTCTAAATTCAAGACTATGTGATTTATATTAGTCGCAAACCTGATCTCATGCAAACTGTTACTCAAAGAATTGCCTTTTATTTTCTGCAAATACTACATGCCCTAACAAAATTCAGTGTCTCACTAATCCATGCAACGCCGTGGGGGCCTTCCCCCCTCACGAAGAAGCCGCGAGCCTGTCTCGCGTGAAAAGCCATGGACCTGTTCCACGCAACACCGTGGGGGCCTGCCCCCCTCACGAAGAATCCGCGAGCCTGTCTCGCGCAAAAAGCCGTGGACCTGTTCCACGCAACACCGTGGGGGCCTGCCCCCCTCACGAAGAAGCCGCGAGCCCGTCTCGCGCGAAAAGCCGTGGACCTGTTCCACGCAACACCGTGGGGGCCTGCCCCCCTCACGAAGAAGCCGCGAGCCCGTCTCGCGCGAAAAGCCGTGGACCTGTTCCACGCAACACCATGGGGGCCTGCCCCCCTCACGAAGAAGCCGCGAGCCCGTCTCGCGCAAAAAGCCGTGGACCTGTTCCACGCAACACCGTGGGGGCCTGCCCCCATCACGAAGAAGCCGCGAGCCTGTCTCGCGCGAAAAGCCGTGGACCTGTTCCACATAACACCGTGGGGGCCCGCCCCCCTCACGAAGAAGCTGCGAGCCTGTCTCGCGCGAAAAGCCGTGGACCTGTTCCACGCAACACCGTGGGGGCCTGCCCCCCTCACGAAGAAGTCGCGAGCCCGTCTCGCGCAAAAAGCCGTGGACCTGTTCCACGCAACACCGTGGGGGCCTGCCCCCCTCATGAAGAAGCCGCGAGCCTGTCTCGCGCGAAAAGCCGTGGACCTGTTCCACGCAACACCGTGGGGGCTTGCCCCCCTCACGAAGAAGCCGCGAGCCCATCTCGCGCAAAAAGCCGTGGACCTGTTCCACGCAACACCGTGGGGGCCTGCCCCCATCACGAAGAAGCCGCGAGCCTGTCTTGCGCGAAAAGCCGTGGACCTGTTCCATGCAACACCGTGGGGGCCTGCCCCCTCACGAAGAAGCCGCGAGCCTGTCTCGCGCGAAAAAGCCGTGGACCTGTTCCACGCAACACCGTGGGGGCCTGCCCCCCTCACGAAGAAGCCGCGAGCCCGTCTCGCGCAAAAAGCCGTGGACCTGTTCCACGCAACACCGTGGGGGCCTGCCCCCCTCACGAAGAAGCCGTGAGCCCGTCTTGCGCGAAAAGCAGTGGACCTGTTCCACGCAACACCGTGGGGGCCTGCCCCCCTCACGAAGAAGCCGCGAGCCCGTCTCGCGCGAAGAGCCGAGGACCTGTTCTACGCAACACCGTGGGGGCCTGCCCCCCTCACGAAGAAGCTGCGAGCCCGTCTCGCGCGATAAGCCGCGGACCAGTTCCACGCAACACCGTGGGGGCCTGCCCCCTCACGAAGAAGCCGCGAGCCTGTCTCGCGCGAAAAGCCGTGGACCTGTTCCACGCAACACCGTGGGGGCCTGCCCCCCTCACGAAGAAGCTGCGAGCCCGTCTCGCGCAAAAAGCCGTGGACCTGTTCCACGCAACACCGTGGGGGCCTGCCCCCCTCACGAAGAAGCCGCGAGCCTGTCTCGCGCGAAAAGCCGTGGACCTGTTCCACGCAACGCCGTGGGGGCCTGCCCCCCTCACGAAGAAGCCGCGAGCCCATCTCGCGCGAAAAGCAGTGGACCTGTTCCACGCAACACCGTGGGGGCCTGCCCCCCTCACGAAGAAGCCGCGAGCCCGTCTCGCGCGAAAAGCCGTGGACCTGTTCCACGCAACACCGTGGGGGACTGCCCCCCTCACAAAGAAGCCGCAAGCCTGTCTCGCGCGAAAAGCCGTGGACCAGTTCCATGCAACACTGTGAGGACTTGCCCCCCTCACGAAGAAGCCCTCATACAAACTAGGCCGCGAGCCAGGCCCACGCACTAAGCCGTGGGTCACTCCCATACTAATACACCATGACAAAGATCAACTCCCACCAACAACCATCTCGTGTCAAAATGCATCTGTGCAAAACACATGACAACGGCATACAAGTAAGGTTATCATAGAAAACAATGAATTGGAGCCCTAACGGCGACAATCTCAAAAGCTATAACAGAAGCAAATGACTACAAATAAATGACGAGACATACAACAACATATAAGCACTACAGCTACTCATCATCAGCATCCGAGCTAGAACGCTCATCATCTGAAACATCCGCAAAGTTGAAACTGGAAGTATCACACCCAAGATGCTTCCCCATGAAGCGAAAGGCCTTCGAAACACCATGACGAAGCGCTAACTGGCGTATGTCATCCATCTGAGGCTCTACTTCCTTGGACCAAATATCATCACGAACCTCCTCCGCGATCAGACTACGATCCCGCATATAGTCCAAGGACTCCAGGTACTCCGCAAGACCTGCGGCCTTCAGTTCTGATGTATGGTCATCCGAAGATAACACCTCTACCTGCGCCCTCTCCGCACAAAGCTGGGTCTCAAGGCCTGAAACCTCATCTCGCGCCGCATGCAACTGAGTCTCCAAGCCAGATATCTCCTCCCTCGCATACTTCAACATCTGGGCAGTCCTCTCCACCACGACTTTCTCCACGTCCATGGAAGCACGCACGTCTTCTAGCTCGGACTTCAGCTCTGACCAAACTCGATAATACTGCGCGATGTCCCGGTCATGTTCTTCCTTGAGAGAAGAGAGTGAGCCCATCGACAGTCGAAGCTTCTCCTGCAAAGCGAGATATCCATCCTTCAGGCTCACGTAATGATCATTCCAGGTGACCGCTATCTGTGCCTGAGTCTCGATCTGCAAAAGGAAAACACGCAATTAGCCGCCTTCAAACAAAAAATAAAAGAAGAGCGAAGAAACAATAAGGCACCAACTTACAGCGTCACTCATCGCCTTCAAAGAAGAAGACATCCGGGGAACCGCCGCGCTAGCAAGCGCCCGTGGAACCGGGGAAACAAGTAATTGCGTCTCTGGGACTGAATCATCGGAAGCTACCACCACAACGTCAACATCACTAACGGGGGCCATACCCGCTTTTCTCTTGTGGCCCCCTCCCTGAGAAGACGACACCACCCGTCCCGTGCCAACAGAAATATCACATCCCAACAATCGCTTCTCTTCGACAAACGCATATATATTGAAGAGGCGATTAGCCAACTCACGAGGCTCGGAAAATCCCAGTACAGGGGAGAAATCTCGCTCCCTCCCTTTCACACGGCGGCAACGATCGGGAAGCGCATTCCACACCTCAGGAAGACCCCAGGAGTTCTTCACATATCCAAACAAAGTGTTACCATGACGACGATCTTTGCGGGACTCAAACTCCAGCCAAACCTTGTTGTTGCGCACCTCGATCCGCTCACCACCATCAAAGCGCACGTCGCACCAATCCCGGAACTGGTTTAGAGAAAGAAAGCCCCTGTGCTCACGAAGAAAAGCAATCAAGCCCATGATACGAGTAACCCCGGTTGGAGCAAACTGGGAAATGGGAACTCCGCAAAACATCAGAATCTCCACCACCTCGTCACAGGGAGGAAGACGGAAACCAGATCTGAGCGACACTTCGCAGACAGTCAGCCAACCACGGGGAGGATTTTGAACCCGCTCCTCGGGACGCGGGATCCTCACCTCCAAGTCAGGAGGAAGTCCGAACTTCGTTCTCCAAATAGCCATGCCATCTTCAGTCAAACAGGAGCGTAGACGCATTGGTCCAGCAGAGCGCTTCGGTACCTGCACACTACAAAAAATAGTCAGTTCAGAGTGGTAAAATTACGTAACTACTCACACACACAACCTCCTCCATGACCGCGCACGGCTTGCAGGCACGCACGACATGCACGTGCGCACGGCCTGTACGCACGCATGACCTGCGTGCAAGCACCGCCTGCGCGCGCGCACAACCTGCACGCACGCATAGCCTCGCCAGGACCGGCCTGCGCACGCGGCCAGCGCGCGCGGCCTGCGCGCGCGCGTACGAGCAGCCTGCGCGCGCGGCGTGCGCGGCATGCGCGCACGGCAAGAGCGGCCAGCACGCACGGCCAGCGCGCGCACGGCCAGGGCGCGTACGGCAAAAGCGCGCGCAGCCAGCGGGCGTGGCCAGTGCGCGCGCGGCCAGCGGGCGCAGCCTGCGCGCGCGCGCGGCCGCGCGCGCGCGGCCTGCGCGCGCGGCCTGCGCGCGCGGCCTGCGCGCGCGCGGCCTGCGCGCGCGCGGCCTGCGCGCGCGCGGCCTGCGCGCGCGCGGCCTGCGCGGCCTGCGCGCGCGCGCGGCCTGCGCGGCCTGCGCGCGTGCGGCTAGCGCGCGCGACCTGCGCCCGCGGCCAACGCGTGCGGCCTGCACGCACGCGGCCGGCGCTCGTGCGCGGCTAGCGCACGGGCGGCCAGCGCGCGCGGCCCGCGCACACAGCATGTCCGCGCACGGGCCGCCTCCACGCACGCACGGCCACGCACGGCCGACTCCTGCACCTTGCCGGCCTCCGCGCGTGCTCGCCTGACGTCCGCTTCCCAAACTAGCGCACATCATCGTACCTTAGAACCGCACGCCATCGCCGCCATCCCGAATTCCGCGCTGACGATCACCACCGCAACCAGAGTTAGAAATCTCTCCCCGTGCTCGCTTCCCTCCCAACTGAAAGAGATTTGGGGGGCAATTGATGGGCTCCACCTTAATTTATAAGGAATAGAAGACCCCCGTGATCCCCACCAATGGAGATCATGGGTGGGCCCCCCTAACCCCCATGATCTCTCATGGAGATCATGGGGGTGGGCCCTCTTTCTCCCCACCTTTGGGGGAAGGAACCGCCGCCGGCGGTTCCTCTCCGGCCCCGGCCATGGCCGGCGGAGGCCATGGCCGGCGGAGGCCACGGCGGAGGCCACGGCGGAGGCCACGGCGGAGGCCACGGCGGAGGCCACGGCGGAGGCCATGGCCCGGCCGTGGCGGCGGCCGTGGCCGTGGCCGGCGGCGGCCGTGGCCGGCCGCGGCCGTGACCGGCCTCGGCCGTGGCCGGCCTCGGCCGTGGCCGGCCTCGGCCATGGCCGGCCGCCACCGCGTCCGACCGCCTCCTCGCCGTCGGCGTTGTCCGGGAGGCCCCACCTCGGGGCGACCTCCCCACCGTCCAATCGAGGGGGAGGCCCCGCCGGCCGTCCGATCGGGGCAAAACCACCCACTAACCCACTATGTTAGTGGTGGGGCCCGCCATAACTTCCCCCTGGAGCCTATAAAAGGACCCCAGGGGCTCCTCATTTGATCATCTTCTTCTCCTACGCTTCCCCCCTTCTTCTTCCTCAGGTGGGAGCTCTCCCGTTCTTCTCCGCCGGCGGCCACCCCTCGTCGCCAACAACCGGCGACCGCCTCTCGCGCCAACCACCGGCCGCCGCCCGGGACCTCCAGCAGCCCCCAGCGGCTATCAGCCCCTGCCAGGGGATATCAGCACTCGTCATAGGCCGTCGGCCCCGTCATCGGCTGTTGGCACCCCACCAATGCTCAATCGCAAAGGAAGCACTCCAGGAACAGAGAAAGACGAGCAAGGGAAGCAGCAATAACCCTGGAATACACACCGCCTCTGAGCGCACGCGCCTAAAGCATCCCGCGCATTCCACCGTCCAAGTCCCGTTGGTGAGGCAGTCTGTTGCCCACCAACGGCTGCATACACTCTCTCCCTCTTCAAGATTGTAACGGGAGCGGCCTGTCGCCCCGATTCCCCCATCAAATTGTAACCTCCAGCAATCTAGTGGATTTTGACCGGCGGAGACCCGGTCACGTGGTTTTTCACCCGGTTGAAGGGTTTTCCACGCTAAAACTCCCTGTGTTCATTCCCCCTTTTCCAACTGACTGTGTGCGCGCTCGACCGCTCCGCGAGCTATGGCGGTCCAAGATTATCCGGTCTGACCGGGGCGTCGGGTTAGTCCGCAACAAGTCTAATACACTAACTTTTTTTGTTTAGTTTTTTTTATTTATTTGTCCCGAATAGTTTTGTTTCATGAAAAACTTGTACACTCATATTTTTCTGCTTCTGTTACTGTTCTATACTTTACTTTGCTCACTCTGTTTATTTCAATGTTTTGAGGCTTTCCCTTTCTGTTTTGGAATTGCCTTAGTGTTCGTGCAGCGCCGCCATGTACTCGAGCCCGATCAACATTAAGTATCAGGTTCTTTGTTTACATTTCTTTTACTATCAAATAATTCTTTTATGTAATAATTATAATCAGACATTTTCTCTGGTATCATGGACAACTGCTAGGCTATTTAATGTTGTTTGGTTCGGATCCGCTTCGGCCTGGTTCCGATTTTGGAATTTTATTCTCAAATCGTTGGCCGCCTATATCAGGAAATAGGAAAATCTTTTCCTATGTTTGATCCATTCCTGAGTTGGCAATAGTATAGGAAATATATAAATTTCCTGTATTGGAAAATCTAATCTCTCCATCCCGTGAGAAATTTGGGTGGAACACCTGCATATAAAGATGGCCCTTGTTCATGGAATATAGTGAAACCGCCTGTAGCCAACCCGTGAGAAAAAGAGCCTCCTGTAGCTTTTGTGGAGGAGTCGGCTGGAGCATAGGAGGAGTCCACCGCTTCTCTCTCGTTCTTTTCTCTCTCTCTCTCTCTCTCTCGTGCACTCGGAGAGGCCGCCGGCCTTGAGTGTTGTTGCCGGTCTTGGAGGAGGTAGCCGCCGGCGTTAAGAGAGGAGTTGCCGTCGGGCTTGGTGGAGTTTGTCGCCGGCGTTGCAGTGATCGTTCTTTGGAGTTGAGAAGCGTTATGTCGACGGCGTGCGCGTGTGCAGTTAGTCTCGATGGTGTTTCTCTCCGGTGGTGGCGTTATTCTCCGGTGGCGGCGTTGTTCTCCGGTGGTGGTGCGGTTGAACGTCGGACCTTGACGTTGAAGGTTTGGTGAACCTTGTGCGTCCGCAAGGCGGATTCCAGTCCAGATGTAAGACCCCTTTTTTTCGATTCCAATTCCCGGGGTCTTATGCCCAGAACCGTCGCTTTGCGGTGACACCTTCGCACCCGGGAAGGTCGTCACTACAACGCGCCGATTCTGCCGGCCTTTTCGATCACAATCAAGTAGCAAGTAGAACAATAAAGAGAAATGCAGTCCACAATATAACATCAGAGTAAAATTAGAGTACTGAAAGGAAAAGGACTTAAGCCCGGTACAACAACACCTCACTACATGGTCACTCATACGGAAGCTGAAAAACAAACTGCTACTAAGGAACAGAACTCACGGTCCCGACTGTCTGAGCTCCTAAACTAGACTGCTCTGTCTCCAAGCGCACCGGCCTCCTGGGCTACTCCTCCGGGCTGGGCTCCACGATTCCCTAAAATGATGTGGTCCGAAAACCGTTAGTCTATAAGACTAAGCCCTATCATCCCCCACCCCTCCCCCCATGCCCTAAGGCACCGAGCGGAGAGGAAGAAAGGGAAGGACATGAAGGTGGAGAGTAGTCAAAAGCAGATGACGGTGGACCTAACTAGCAAGTTATAACAGGTGAACAATATAAGTGTCGTAATAGGTATAACAGAAAGGTAAGTAAGTAAGAAATTAAACATTCGCTTATGTGAGTACACATAAGCCAAGGGATCTTTTGCAAGGCTCCCATCGTATAACGCATCCCATACCGCTTATACGTTGGGGTGTCGGTTATCAAGCAGCAGATATACATATATCAAATTAACCTTAATTTATAAACTTGCCCACACAAGCTTATAGACCAAGGGGTCGTTTTGCAAGTCCTAAAGTATAAGCGTCCCATTCCACTTATATTTTAGGTTTCAAGGTTGTTATGAATGATTATGACATGCAGCTATATGGTGGGTTATGATGTTCAAGCAGTGCAACTCACACACCCAACTTTGTGTACACAAACCTTTAGTTCCCCCTTTCTGAAGATAACTCCCAGGTTACTCCCGTAGTGGCAAACGGAAGCGGTGGGTTGGGCCTCGCCCACCTCAAAACCAGTAAAACCACCACTGGTCTGACCTATCGTACGCCCTCAACGCCTGGTGCACGAGGCGGACTCCTGCGTACTCTTGTCGACTGGTCCGCCGGACTTAACCTTGGCTAAGTGCTAGTCACCTTGCCGAGTCAACGATATCGGTGTCGGTGCAATCGAACTCCCCGATATCGAGAACCCGCCACCTTAATCTTTCCTATTTTTATGCACATGCAACAGTTTAATATATAACAATTTAAAGTGTCAAACTCCCGTACTAAACTGTCTGTATTAACCACAACCGAGACTAAGCTCCCCGGACTAAACCGTCCGGCTCATCTCCAGACCTCATCCCTTGAACACCGCGGGATGGCGCCCCCTTGAACACCTCGGGACGACTTAACCATTTCCAAACCTAACTAATGAGTGTGCAATGTGAATCCCTATCCAGCTAATTACTCTTTTGTTTGTTTTAAGATTTACGTTAGCCCAGGATTGCCACCGGATTATACCATGTGAGGGGCTCTCAAAAGGCACTAGGAACTACGATGGTATGACAGACCAAAGTTCCATTTCGCAAAGCACTTCATAATATTGGTTAATTTTCTCTTACCCGCTCCCTTCTCATATTACATTAAACTAAAACTAGGGTAGCTTGACATTTCACTCTCTCAGGAACGACGATCTTTCGTCGAATCCGAGCTCTTTCTACCACAACCACTCACTTCTCGTCACTCCTTAGAACCTTCCATGACAACCTATCTAAATCCATCCCAATCAGCACATAGAGAAATTCCAACATTGCCCTAAGTCGTCTCCAAATGCGATCTTTTACGAAAACGCTATATGCAGACCAGCCTACACTATATGATGACCTTGATAGGATGTCCTTTGTGTCTTCATCCGAATGACCTAAATTATTTACTGGGATCCTATCATGTCATAAATGAATCAATTCCAGGTTATAACCATTTTCTCAATTAATCTAATAATTAATTAATTTTCTTACAAATCCAAGGTCTATCAATTTGAACATGAAGTAGACTTTTTAGCTATGTAAAAATCATAATAAATTCAGAATAAATTCTGTTATATCTAAAAAAAGATATATCCAAGGTTTGACATTTTTCTCTAAGGTCTAAGAGGCCTAATCATGTTTTATCAATAATTCATTTCTTTCATGACTAATGAATAAACTACATCAAATCTTCATTCAAATAATTTGAATAATTACAGGGTACTAATAACACCATGAAAACAACATTAGATAATTTTCATAATTTACCTACTGGAAATTAATTCACAATAAATCATTTACTAAATTCTTAATCTAGCATGCTTGTGAATCAAGTACTATATTCATAACTCAAAAAATTCTGAATAAATTCCCACTGGTATATATTGGTTTACGAACCCTATTTAATAAATTTCATAATTTTCCAGAAAATATTTAAGCCATAATATGTTTTAAAACCATAAAGCCTATTTATAACACTTGTGAAAGAACTACTAGATTTATTCAACATAAAATTAAAATAAAAATTTAGGAGCATTATTACTGGCCAGCAACATCTAATTCCAGAGTTTCATGGGGTCTTATTTGATTTAAAAATCTTAAATAAATAAAATATCAAATAGGGCTATACCACATTTATAAGTGAAGTACTAGAAATAATTATCCAAAAATTCTAGTAAAATCATCCAAGGGTCCTAACTACCCTAGAAACACTCTACCCAAGTTTAATAGCTTTTAAATGAATTTAAGTTACTGATTTGACCTAAAAGCCCTTCTACCCTAAAACTAGGGTTTAGATTTTGAGGTACCTACCTACCTTTAAATTCTCTAATATTTCAACCAGAGGGTTAAATACCCATTAAAAACCTTTCCACCAAATATCAAGTCCATACAAGGGCATTTGCCCCTATGTCCTTCTCAAGCCCCCAAAATCCTCATTTAGGGTTTGAACCTGGGCACTAGGGTAAACTCACCCTAATCCATCCCATTTTCCACAAGGGGGTTCTTAGGATCATTTTAAACCAGTGGTCAAAATCTCAACCTCTATTGAGGTGAGTTGACCACTCAATTGCCAAAAGTTCCCTTTTCCCCAAATTACACTTCACTAGGTCAAAACTAGGGTTTAGTGAATTCCTATTCAAACTCAACCAAATGAGTTGAAATTTGAACCAGACCTAGATACCTATACCAGGGACACCTCACCAAAATTTGGGAGGGTATGGAGGTCATTTGACCCTTTAATTATCTTACCCTAGCTTTTCTAGGGTTAGGGCAAAATCCTAATCTACACTATCCCAAATGGTTTTCAATTTTTACAGGAGCTATATCTAGGTAATAATAAGCCCCTGTCCAAAATTCAGGGAATTTGGACCAAGGGTTAAGTGTGGGGAATTATTTTAAAATCTGCCCTACATATAGGACCTACCCTAGTAAAATGGCCCTATAGGTCAGTAGACTTGTCCTAAAATTTTCCATTACATATCAAACTGTAGATAATAAAAATGCATACAACATTTATGTTGATCATTTTTGATGAACATGCCCCTAAAGGACCTAAATAATTTTTAGAAGGAAACTGCCCTAGTTGTAGAACATACCCTCACTAAAAAGGCTCTACAGGGCAGTCCCATCATCCACTTTTTCACCAATGCATATAAAATTGTAGGTATTCAAAAGACCTACAACTTTCATGTTGTAACCTTTTTCATGTGGTGCCATAAGAGGTCTAAATTTAATTTACAGTGAAAACTATTTTATTAAAACACAGAAAATCAGAAAATAATAAATCATTAAATCATATGTTAGGTTTGCACGAATCTTAAAGCAGATCCGACGGGAGCTGTACTTCATCTTCTCCAAAATGCCAAAACCAGAAACCGTGGGAGATGATTTTCACGGGGCTATTCCCGGCCTCTAGGGGCGGCGCCACCACCGGGGATTCACTCCTATATGACCCTGGTGGTGGGGGCTGGCCTTGCCGGTGGTTAGGGCGGCCGGAGGTGGCGGTGCCGCCCTACCCGAGCCCACCAAAAAGCCATGAAATGGCCAAAAAAATTCGAAACTTGGTTCCCTCCGACCGGCTACTCGACCCTGACCCCTACTTTGATGATTCTAGGATCTATACATAGGAGAAAGGGAGGGGGAGGACCTGAGTTCGGGCATGAATGCGGGTTGAACGGCGGGATGCCATGGTGGCGGCGGTGGCGGCGTTTCTCTCCTTGGTGGCTCCGGCAAGGGTTCTATCCTCCTTCTCTGATTTCGAAATGGGCCGCCCCTCTCTCCTAAGTGAGTATATAAAGAGGAGAGGGGGAGAGGGGCGGTTTTCTCCAAGAGGCAAAACACCCCTTCATGGTGGGGGACGGTTAGAGGTGAGGAGGGGTGGAGCCACCCCTTGGTGGCCGGTGAAGGGTTGGGGGGAAGAGGTGCCAGCCACTAGGTGGCTGTGGGCCCCTCTTTGGCCGAGCCCCATGCCTCCTCACTCTCTAAAACCATCCCTTCACTTCCACCACCTTTTCTCTCTCCTATATTTAGCATTTTTCTCCCTTCTTTCTCTCTCCTAGTCACCCTCACGATTTCTCTTCCCCTAGAAGCCTAAAGACAGCCCATAAAATGAATATTAAATTCTTAAATGCCATATGAGAGGGGGACTCACCATTCTACCATGAAAATACCCCTTATTCTCACTTTCTCTCTCCTATATTTACATGTTGGCTAGCCTAGGGTTTAGGATTGACTTGGTCAATTTGACCTTCAGAGTCAACATCAATAGTCCCCTAGGGATCCATTGACCTCCCCTAAGGCCTAGGTATGGTTAGGTAGGGTAGACTTGGCATAAAGAGGGTGAGTTGACCCAAGACAGGGTTAATTTGGCCTAACTAGGGCTTAAGTTGACTTGGGTCAACTTAGCCACTAGGTTTGCACCCAATGCGTCCTTGGTGACCCATTGATCTCATATTAGGTCTAGGAATGTCTTGGAGTCAGATTGAACCCACTAGGCCACCAAAAATCAGGGTTTTAAGATTTTACTATTTGCAGCCCAAGTGAGTCTCAACTAACTAGTTGGGTCACTTGACCTCCTAGGTTAACCCTAGGACTTGTTATGACCTAAGCATGTTCAAGTCACTACTAAGGGGGGTCTAATTTGAAAATGGGATGTTACACCAGATCTACTATTTTCTTGTGGATTGCGCGCGTCTGGCGCATCCGCGTGCGTTTCACCAGACGGTCTATTTTTCTCCTGTATTTGATTTATATTTTCATTATAATAAATTTGTGGTCGTTTTGTGTTCTGTTTACTGCAATATTATTATAGTTGTGCATGCAAATTGTACCGGATTTTACAACAAGTGGTATCAGAGGGAGGTTCCGTGTAGGTGACTGATTGGACGTTCCGGTATTAGTTTTGGGTCAACGGTAGGTGACGACATCGGTCCGCTCCCTATCTTCCCAGATCTAATCCGTGAATTAATCAGATCATCTAGAGGTACTGCACACAGCTATGGCAGCGAAGAACACGGTGTTGGCCAGATATTCGGTGGAGAAATTTGATGGTAGCGGGAACTTTCGCCTATGGCAGATTCGGGTCAAGGATATGCTGGTTGAGCAGGGGTTGATCCAAGTGTTGCGGGGGCGTGATACTTTGACCGCTCCGGTGAAGGATTCTGAGTGGACGGAGATGGATGAGCGTGCCACTAGCGCTATCAGGATGTGCGTCGACGATAAGGTGCTGTTCAACATCGGTATTAAAGAGTCAGCTGTCACGTTGTGGGAGAAGCTGGAGGGACTCTACATGAGCAAGTCGTTGACCACGAGGCTGTTACTGAAGCAGAGATTGTACGGCATGAAGATGCAGGAAGGTGGTAACCTGCAGGAACACTTCAACGTGTTCAATGGACTTCTGAGCCAACTACATGTGGTTGGTGTGAAGGTGGAGGAAGAAGACAAGACCTTATTGCTTCTTACCTCGCTTCCGGCGTTGTATAAGCACATGCAGACCACCCTGCTGTATGGGAAGGATACAGTAGACGTGGAGCAGATTACGTCTGCGTTACTATCCAGTCAGATGCTGTCAGACCCCGCTCCTGAGGGTGAGCATGCTTTGGCAGTAGGAGGACGACGAGGGAGGCAGTTCGAGAAGGGATCTAGAAGTGCACGAGCCAGATCCGCATCGAGGAAGGCAGTGACGTGCTACCATTGCAGGCAGAGTGGCCAGATCAGGAGAAATTGTTCGCAGCGTGTACAGTTTTCTGGGGACGTCCAGGGTGCGTGCAAGGCAGCAGTAGCTATGGCAGATGATAGTGATGTGTCTCTCCTCATCACTGAGAGTCCATGTGACTCTGATAGTTGGGTATTGGATTCTGGTGCTTCGCAGCACATTTGCTCGGATGCAGGGATGTTCAGTTCATTGGAGGTGACGACTGGGTCGGTCTTTCTGGATGATAGCTCAACTTGTGAGGTCACGGGGACAGGGACGGTGGACATTAGGATGCATGATGGAGCAGTGCGTAGGCTTGTGCGGGTACATCTGGTACCCAAGCTGCGTAGGAATTTGATATCGCTGGGCAGATTAGACTCCAGAAAATGCAGTTTTGCGGCGAGAGGTGGAGTTCTGATGGTGGCGCGGGGGCGTACCGTGCTCATGCGAGCTATGCAGTGCGGTAGTTTATACCGGCTGATGGGGACCACGATGCGAGGTGGTGTGCCCATGATTTCTGCGGCTGATAGAGTTGATGGTCGAGGTGGTGCAGGGGATCGCCCTTCTAGTAGTCTGACTAGGCGAGTCAGATTCAGCGATCCAGTTGCGTCGACATTCAGAGGTTGAACCCGAGCAGGGATGAGTCGACTGGAGCAGGTCAGCTGACACCTCGGACTTGAGGTGATGCTTCGTGCAGTGATGCCAAGTGCAGTTGTTGCATCGTGCAGATGGTGCTTCGTGTAGGTGGTGCTCCGTGCAGGTGGTGCTTCGTGCAGGGAATGCTTCGTGCAGGTGGTGGATTCGGATCTCGAACCAAGGTGGTGATTGTTGTTTGGTTCGGATCCGGTTCAGCCTGGTTCCGATTTTGGAATTTTATTCTCAAATCGTTGGCCGCCTATATCAGGAAATAGGAAAATCTTTTCCTATGTTTGATCCATTCCTGAGTTGGCAATAGTATAGGAAATATATAAATTTCCTGTATTGGAAAATCTAATCTCTCCATCCCGTGAGAAATTTGGGTGGAACACCTGCATATAAAGATGGCCCTTGTTCATGGAATATAGTGAAACCGCCTGTAGCCAACCCGTGAGAAAAAGAGCCTCATGTAGCTTTTGTGGAGGAGTCGGCTGGAGCATAGGAGGAGTCCACCGCTTCTCTCTCATCCTTCTCTCTCTCTCTCTCTCTCTCTCTCTCTCTCGTGCACTCGGAGAGGGCGCCGACCTTGAGTGTTGTTGCCGGTCTTGGAGGAGGTAGCCGCCGGCGTTGAGAGAGGAGTTGCCGCCGGGCTTGGTGGAGTTTGTCGCCGGCGTTGCAGTGATCGTTCTTTGGAGTTGAGAGGCGTGGTGTCGACGGCATGCGCGTGTGCAGTTAGCCACGACGGTGTTTCTCTCCGGTGGTGGCGTTATTCTCCGGTGGCGGCGTTGTTCTCCGGTGGTGGTGCGGTTGAACGTCGGACCTCGACGTTGAAGGTTTGGTGAACCTTGTGCGTCCGCAAGGCGGATTGCAGTCCAGATCTACTATTTTCTTGCGAATCGCGCGCGTCTGGCGCATCCGCGTGCGTTTCATCGGACGGTCTATTTTTCTCCTGTATTTGATTTATATTTTCATTATAATAAATTTGTGGTCGTTTTGTGTTCTTGTTACTGCAATATTATTATAGTTGTGCCTGCAAATTGTACCGGATTTTACAACATTTAAATACTTATGTATTAGAATTTGAGTTTAATGCATGCGCACCCTCTGTTGAATCATAATTGCATGAAAACTGTAACAATACCCTATAAAACATGTTTTTTACAAAATTGCATGTGCACTTAAAACTTTCACTGATTTAAACCCTAAAAGCTTCTGCATAAAAATCAAATTGTTTTTCTCTAAATTTAACTACTTTGAACCTATTTTTAGTATTCTCTGCATCCAACTTAGCAGGTATGACTTTCTTTCCGCCCATGCCTATGACATCACGACCCGCCCGAAGCGCACTCTGACTTTCGTCGAACCGGGTTGTGACACCTATCGACCTCCGCGATCGGTGGAGGGCCTTCCCTCCCGCGACCGCCGCGGGAGGGGATGGGCGTGGTCGGCCACACCCTACCCCTTGGAGAGGAAGGCTCGACCGATCGCCTGCAGCTCAGGCAGGCTCCGGCCGGTACAGATCCTTGCGGTCGGCGCCGCACCTTGCGGCTGGTGCCGCGCCCGGTGGTCGGCCGACGCCACTCCCGGTGTCGGGGCCGTGCGACGGCCTCCACCGTGGCCGCGCTCGGCGCGCCACCTGGGTGCCGCCGGCCGACTGTACCCTCGGCTGATGCCATGCAACCGACCTACCAGCTACGCCGGGGTCGACCGCCCATTGGGCTGTAACCACCTTTGGTGGTGGGGAGACATATTTTTAGTAAGGGACTGCATTTAGTAAAATTAAATATACGAGTAGTATTCCCCCCCCCCCCCCCCGAAAAAAAAAATTATATTCATAATTATGATATTGATGATTACGGTGTGCGGATAGCCGCATAACCACCATAACCAGCCTCTGGAGGCTATAAAAATGCCACCAGTCCTTCTCATTTCTCATCCTTTTCCTCCTCTGCTTTCTTTCTCCTTCGGACAGAGTTCTGCCGGATACATCCTTTGAGCCACCTTCGAGCAGCGGCGGATCCAGAAAATTAATAATGAGAGTGCACAATTTTTTTTTGAATATATCATTGGGTTCTAAAAATTTTAACATAGGAGGCTAGTCATCAGTTTTCTTCACACAAAAAAAAGTTAACGTTTCCATCTTATCGAAGTTGTTTTTCTCTCATTTGATCACCATTTTTGACGTATAAAGTAGTCAAAATTCATTGTCTCGACGAGAGAAATCCAAATACACTAAATATTTTGAAAAATAATGGGGGTGTCAGTGTCCCTCGGGCCCCCCTCTGGATCTTCCCCTGCTTTCGAGCCATCGCTCCATCGCCAAAATTCTTCTACTGGCCTCCTCTCCGCCAGAAATTCGCCTAAATCCACGAGTGTGCAACAAGAGGGGAAATCCTATGGCAGCAAGTGCTCGTTCATGCGCATTGCCAGAGCCGCAAACCGCGAGGAACAGCCTGTTGCCCGCCGCAAGCCTAAGTCCCTCTTTTTCTCTCACCACCAAAGTGTAACGAGAAGCGACATGTCGCCCTCGATTCTCCAAGTAAGTTGTAATCGCAAACAAATAGTGGATTTTAACTGACGAAGACCCGTTCGCGTGGTTTTTTACCCAGTTGAGGGATTTTTCCACGTCAAAACCTCGTGTTTACAATTTCTCTTTCATTAACTGTGTGTGTGTTCGACCGCTCCGAGAGTTAAGACGATCCAAATTATTCTGATTCGACTAATACGTCGAGTTTGACCACAACAATAATAATAATTATCCAGCTGAACTCTGATCGTCCTATAGTTTTCACACAATTGATTTTTCATGCTTAAATATCTGCCTCTTTACTGTTTTTTTTGTGTTGTGATTGCATGTGCATCGCATACTGCCAAATTTGGTTTATGCGCTCTCTGAGTCTCTGGCCCACAAAACATTCCGCGGTAGGCACGATAATCCATGTTGCATTACACACAATATATTTTTTTGAAAAAAAATAAAATACGATCATAATTAAAAGGGTGGTGTTAAAGGCACATCATTTTCGGCTATGTGCACACCCATCAAAAATATAATCCTTAATAATTTAGGTTTTCTAAACCCCACCCAACTAAAGCCGAAGCAGCCCGCCTCCCCCTTCTCGATACATGTCTTTTTGAACTGCGTCTTCTACGTGCATTTTTATGAAACGTGTTCCGCGTGATTTTTTTCGGGGGTTAAATCAGTGGCCTAAACGGCTTTAAATCAAAAAGTGTTCAACATGAAAGTTGTATATATCGTCGAGATCTACAACTTTCATGTTGAACACGTTTCATAAAAATGCACGTAGAAGACGCAGTTCAAAAATACGCGTATTTCATTTAAAAAAAACTATGCAATCACGGCAACGTCATCCTCCCCACAGCTCTTGTGGACATGTACTGCAAATGCGGGTGCGTTGAAGCAGCTTTAGAGGTGTTCCGCCGGGTTTCGAGCAAAGACGTCACGCGTGATGATCGGAGGGCTCGCGATGCGCGACCATGGCCGCCTTGCCGTCGATCTGTTTGCTCTGATGAAGGAGACGACAATGACGCCCAACAAGTCCCACTACAAGAAAAACTTTATTTAGCAACGAAAATTAGGAAGGCTAAATAATTTGTTGCTAATTAGCATCGAATTTAGCTAGGTATATGATATTTGTTTTTACCTACAAAAATAGCAACGAAAAAATTCGTTGCAAAAATAGCAACGAATTATTTTGTTGCAAAATATTTGTTGATAAATAGAAATGAAATATTTCCTTTCAAAATATCTATACGAATTATTTTAAATTAAATATTTATGGAGGGAAAGATTCAATTCTCTTCAAAAAATTTCATCTCAATTTTAATAAAAAAAATATATTATAAGTTCTTAAACAAATTAAAGAAGCCCTATATATCCTCATTCTCATCCTGATACTGCTCTCCTGCCAAGATCATCACTCTCCCGTATTATCTCCCCGCCGAGCTCGTCACACTCCCGTACGATCTCCCCACCTTGCTCCAACGAGAAATAAATAAATATATACATATAAAATAAATAAATAAATAAACAAATATAAAATATATAAAAATATATATATTATAGAAATAACGATATATATAAATAATTATATATAATAAACTATATATATTAAACTATAAATAAAAAAAATATATTAAACTATAAATAACAAAATATATATAAATAAATAAATAAATATATATGTATGTATAAATAAATAACCATATATATAAATAATATAAATTTATAATTATATATATATATATATTACCGCCACTTATAAGCGAATTAGCTAATTAGGAGGGTTGGTTGGGTAAGGAAATTATTTATGAGAGGTCTCCGGTTCGATTCTCAACAAGTGCATATTAAAAAATATTTTTTTTGTATATAAATATTATTTAAATTTAACCAAATAATTATATAAAATACAAAACATTAGCTACAAAATTTTTTCGTTTCTAAATTCCTTGCTAAATTTAGCTAGGACCATATTAGCTACAAAATTTTTTCGTTTCTAAATTCCTTGCTAATTAAAATTAGCAACGAATTTATCTAATTAGCAACGAATTTTGCTCCTTGCTAATCAATGTTTTTCTTGTTGTGTCCACATACATTGCAGCTATGTTTGCTCAGACTGTGCACATAGTATTGGTGTGCACAAAGCCAAAGATGATGTGCACATAAAATTCCAATGAATGCACATAATATTGGTGTGCACAAAGCCGAATATGATGTGCCTTTAACACCACCCTAATTAAAAATATTCGTATTTTCGATCAATCTCGTGCAAAAAAAAAAAAGTAATTGTTGCCGAAAGCAACAATGTGATAGGAGATCTCGCACGATAACTTCCATCCTCACTGCCGTGTAGAGTTGAAGCACTCCCAAATTCCGATACAAGGTAATTTATTTCTCAAGGAAGAAGGAACTATTATGAAACTAATATGTTTTATTTTAAATTTACGTAAATATCATATTAATATTTAATACATTTATAAACTCATTATATATATTATACGTGCATTATCAATGATAGAAACAGGTATATGAGAATTGATAAGAGTAGATGAAAAATTGATAAAATTAAAAAAAAAGAGGCCTAGTTGATTGTGGGATGTTATGATCAATCTCAATAGAAATAAAATTTGTTTAGTTTTTCAACGGCACAAGTCGCCTAAGAATTAAGCTTGTTGTGGTTTTTTCCGGGTTCGGAAAATAATTCGCCTTAGCTCAGAGTCGAATTGGGCGTGTAAAAGGTCAAAAAAAATAACAGCAAATAGCACATGACTTTTTTTTACGTGGAAAACACAGAAAGATTCTTAAATAATTATAGCATGAGCCACGGTTTAAAGAGTGACAAATATCATATTGTTCATAAAAAATAGTATTAGTCGTGGTTTAATATTATGAATCAAGCAATTTTTAAGCCCGTCCACACTGAAAAAAGTTTTTTCGTCTGTCACTGGTTGGACCTTTTCCGAACCAAAATACATTATTTTCTTGAAAATTATAAGAGTTTGGGATGATTCCTCAGAGGGTAACTAGCCACCCCTCTGTTACAAATACAAATTATGAAACCGACGAAAAAGAAGCGAAGTTCCTGGAGCGTTGAAGGAAACGCTCCGACCAGGAAAATGACTAAGTTCATGAAACCTCGATAGAAGCGTTCCGGCTAGGAGAATTCTCTAAGTGCACAGAGCATCGATGGTAGTGTTCCTGCTGAAGCGGAGCCTTTGTGGGAGCGCTCTCGCGGAGACGAACGTCGTGCCTTGGAAGCCTGACGGAACCTTCGCACAAGAAAGGGAGCGAAGCGAATTCCTGAACGGAGGATCGGCCTGATCTCGCTGGAAAACCTCAGAGTTCTTTCTAGCCTTTGGAGTTGCTTGTGTCTTCAAATAAAAGCATGAGAGTCTATTTATAGTTTTCTGGAGGGAGCATCGATGGTAGCGTTCCTGCTGAAGCGGAGCCTTTGTGGGAGCGCTCTCGCGGAGATGAACGTCGTGCCTTGGAAGCCTGACGGAACCTTCGCACAAGAAAGGGAGCGAAGCGAATTCCTGAACGGAGGATCGGCCTGATCTCGCTGGAAAATCTCAGAGTTCTTTCTAGCCTTTGGAGTTGTTTGTCTTCAAATAAAAGCATGAGAGTCTATTTATAATTTTCTGGAGGGATACGTCAGTAATTACGTCAGAGTGGAATTTGTGTTGGCAAATGCCATCACACAGTTTCGGTCACTTGAAGCACCAAAATTATCAAAATGACACAGGCGCCCCCGAGCGGTTTGAGCGGCCCGGACAAGGCGCCCGATGGCGGCGGCGGCCGTAGGAGATGACGACGGCCAGAGGCGAAGGGGTGTGCCTGTGTAGTCGCGCGCGTGCAGACAGGGAGTGCGCTGGCCGCACGCGTCTGCGTGGGCTGGTCGTGCGCGCGTATTGACGCTACCTGTGCGCGTGCACGGTTTTCCCTCCGTTCAGGTGTTCCCGGGCCTTGGGGGAGCGCAGCGTATCACACGTGACTTGTTCGATCGGGTTGGCTTTCCCACACGTCTTTGGTCTGAGTCCTTCTGGTTTGGCTTAGAAATTTCATGGGGAACCCTATCAAATGCCCCCAATTTTCAAGGATCGTGAACCGCAAAGCGACGAACACAAAAAATTCTAAGCTTGACTGTCTTGCCTTGAGGTTGACCACTCATACATCGCTCTTCCTTGTCGCGTGATGCTTGTGGCGCGTTGTAGGAGCGTTCTCTCGTATTGCACTTTGTGTTGCGCTAATTTGGAAGTGCGCCATTTTTCACATTTCTCCTTGTATGAATGTGCGAGTATGGTGTTGCGCACTAGTCGGTGTGGTTGTTGCGGCTCGTTAGTACTGGTGGTGGTTTCTCGGACGTGACATGGAGGGATATCCTGCCCTCATGTCTTGATGTTGCGGAGGAACCAACATGTCATTGTTGCCACTAGAAGATGCAGAAAGATACGGTGTCCGTTTCCATGTTGAATCATAGAATGATTCAGTGTTCGTTCCTGTCAAGAGTTGGGATGGAGCCTCTAGGGACGGAGGCCATTGATGGCGTCTGTGCCTCGTACTGTTATAATGATGCGAACTTTCGCATTTGCAAAATACATGGAGTCCTGGGGCCTTGGAGTGGGGCGATGAAGGATGGTTGAGTGTGCTCTGAGACAGAGGTAGGTCTATTAAGGCGGGGCATGCGTGTTGTTAAGCTCTACCTTCCACTCGGCGAGGGGATTCGAGCAGTGCGAAGGATGCGGTGGCATTCCATCCCATGAGCAAGTGCTGTATTGAAAGATAGTGCTGGCGACGGGGGAACACTTGATTGCATCCGTACTAAAAGCATGGTATTGCTAGCTTGTGTATTGCCTTCATCACTTCCTTTGCTTAACCACACGAGTTTTTGCGTGACGTGTTGAGCTCGCGACCCCCGTCGAGTATCGACATTCCGTGGTGAATATCCCATCGTTGTTATTAGGTGGTGAACTCGACAGTTGTTGAACCACTCCTTATTATTGATTACACAGCGGTGACTTAGTGTCGTGACACGCGTTGCGGTAGCTTAGGAGTATCTGGCGCCTTTATGTTCCTTATTCACCATGCACTCTTACTGGCGATTGTTATTGAGCGTTAGTGGAGAGAGCTTATCGCTTAAGCGCAACGAGGGAGGACACTTACCCCCCTTGCTTTGGCGGTGTGGATGGACTCAGAGGTCTTCTTGTTCCGGGAGGTGACGTTGGACCTTAGTTCGTGCGCGCTTTGAGAGGACCCGAGATCTAGCAAAGAGACTTTGCTTGTTTTTGTCTGAAGATGACCAGTGTCCGTCTGTATAATAGTGGTGACAAGCCTTTGTTCGATCGCGCTTTAGGAGGACATGGGTCCGTCCTGATGGAGGTGACAAAGAACCTTTATTCGATCACGCTTTAATAGAACCGGGGTTCGTCCAGGTAGAGGTGGCAAAGAACTTTTGTTTGATCGCGCTTTAGGAGAATCGAGATTCGTCCAAGTGGAGGTGACAAAGAACCTTTGTTCATTCGCGTTTCAGGTGGATCGGGGTCCGTCCAGGTGGAGGTGGCGAAGACCTTTGTTCAATCGCGCTGCAGGAAAACCGAGGTTTGTCCCGATGGAGGTGGCAAAGCACTTTTGTTCGTTCGCGCTTCATAAGGATCGGGGTCCGTACGGATGGAGGTTGTGAAGAACCTTTGTTCGTTCGTGCTTTAGGAGAACCGAGGTTCATCTAGTTGGAGGTTGTAATAACCCGAGCATACAACCTGAAGTCGCCGGCCCACACAGAGCTTTCTTGCATCTGGTGGTTCAGCCTAACACAAGGGCTACAGCTCGTACACCCCAACAAAATCACTGTGTTTGTTTCTCAGCAATAGTAGGTTATTGGTAGCTCAGTTGGTGATGAGAACTATTGAAGGTATCTTTTCAAGGATTGCAGGTTCGAAACCAAGCACCAGATGTGGCACAGAGGGAATTGCTCCAAACTCAGTTTGTAGAGGCTTGCCGAAAATGAAATTATAAGCAGTGTTACATTCTACTACCATGAACTGGATGTTGCGGGTCGCCTACCTCAGGTTTTCTCCCACGGTCATCAGAAGAATGATCATTCCTTACACGGGGACTTGCCTATTATTGAATTCATAGATGGGTCTGTTTGCCGGACAAAGAGATTCTTCGTGTATCAAATGTGGCTGGCGCACCCCTAGCATGTCTTCGTCCCCGAAGCAGATGGTGTTGTCGCTGCATGGCCTCTTGTCAGGACAGTCTTCCTCGTGTAGTGTTATGCAAAAAACTTGCCTAGCCACGACGGGGAGTCCGGCAACTGTCAAAATCCATGGCTGAGCACGTGCCCCCTTGCCCCATGGTGTTTTTGCGGGAACTGTAGCGCGAGCCAGGCGATGAGCCTTCTCTTGGTGTTGCTACTTGTTTGACGTGCATTTGTGTGACAAGCGCTGCTTCTAGGGTGCTGCAAATTTGGGAACACTTTCCCACAGACGACGCTAAACTGTCGCGGGTCACCCTTTTTTTCCTGGTCTGGAGAATCAGACCGCCTTAGCTCTCTGACCGGACCGCAGATGGGGGGGGGGGGCGTTGCTTAAGCGCGTGCGTGAGTTTTGCCCTCCGCTCGGGTGTTCCCGTGCCTTGGGGTATTGTGGCGTGTTGCGCGCAATTTGTCCTGTCAGATTTGCTTTCCCCACGCATCCTTGTTCTGAGTCCTTCTGGTTTGGCTCAGAAATTTCAACGGGAACCCTATCAAAGCTTTTTGATTCACAAATGCTTAATTGCTAAGAAAATAGCGGGAAACAAAAAAGAATAAATTAAGGTAATTGTTAATCGGAATTTGTAGTTGGCTTTTCGTACGACAATGTTAACCGCAACTCAATTTTTTACTTCCCGCAACCCAATAGTACTTGTGCTCGCTGTCCGTGCTGCAGTGTTTCGCCTCATCCTCACATCGGATCTCGAAGGAAGGGGTTGTGTTTCTTCCATCGGTGTCTCTCATGGAACGGATCCGAGCGTGATAGCATGCTTCTAGATAGTCGATCAATACGGGAGTGGAGTCATCGACGACAAGGAGCTGCAATGTGGCCTATTTTTCTTTAACCAGAGCTCTAACATTGGGACCGTTAACCCTCATATGTATCTCTTTACATCATTGCCGGCAAGATAAGCACTACTAATTCCTGCTTCAGCGGGAGGAAGGAGGAAGAAGGCGGTCGGCGTGACCGAGAGGAAGGAGGCAGGCAGCATCAACACGATGAGGCACGAGACAGGCGACACCAACAAGATGGAGGAGGCGTCGGGCTGCGGCTAATGATATAAAATGTGTTTTTTTAAATTCTGAAATGCGATTAATCAAAGACAAGTTACCATTAACAATCCTTCATTAAAGAAAAGATCTATCATTTTGAAATTCAGGATTAAAAATATATATATAAGAATTTTGCATGTGCAGGGGTATGGTCAGCAGTGTTGCATGTCCTTTTTCATTTGCCCATGTGACCTAAACATCTTTTTCATTTGCCTAACCTTTTATCTAAGAGGGTCTTAACAGCACATTATTTTAAATATAATTATGCATTTATAGAGTGTGACAATTATAGAATAAGAAGTATCTAAAATGAGCATATTTTCCCTTTTGATGATCATGCCGACCCTATACTATTTGTAGAAAAATAATTCATGGGTGATCCACTTTTTCGATCGAGTTTAGGGATCGAGGAACCATGGACGCGAAAGATGATGTCCCGGGGATCAAGTAACTCCGTGTCAAAGAAGATCAATGCTCCGTTTGGGGCGGCAAATTTTTGCACTCGTGAGTTTAAGCATAAAAGAAATCGTCATAGAATGCATGGTTGGCATGGTAACTGTTGTGCAATTGGCACCGGTCCGCGAGTACGGAACTCGTCGCGGACAATAGCAACGGAAGCGAAAATTGAGCAAATAATGGCGCGCACAATTAAATCCTCGGAAGGATACTAGTACGAGATTCCAAAACACAGAAAACAACATAGACGACAAGAGATATACGTGGTTCGGAGTTAAGCTCCAACGTCCACGGGGAGAGCGCGCCGGATCCACTAAATAAAATAGAGGTTCGATTACAACACAAAGCACTCAACGATCCTTTCGGATCGACACTAACCTATAATAGGAAAAGCAAGAACAAAAAAGGAGGGAAGAAAACTCTCCTAGCACGCTGCCGCCGTCCGGCCAAGAAAGCCGCTGCCCTCTTCAAGATGAAGGAACCGCAGCCTTATGCTCTCTTTCACCGCCGGAGTCGCCGCCGTCGCTGGATCGCCGGAGCCGCCAAAGGAGGAAACACCGCTGGATCGCCACTGGAGGAAAACCGCTGGATCGCCGTCAGATCGCCGCTGTATCGCCGCTGGATCGCCGCTGTCGTCGGAGAAATCGGAGAAGAAACCCAAGATCGGCGCTCCTAGCCGATCTAGCCGCCGCTGCCTCGTTGCCGCCGGAGATGCGAGCCCTAGACCGGGATCCGCCGCCGGAGAATCCCTCGATGCGCCCTTCTACCTCCTTGCCGCCGGAGAAGAAAAGCCGGAGAAGAACCTCCCGATGCTGCCGCCTCTTCCTCCCGATGTCGCCGCCTCTGCCTCGCGATGCCGTCAGGAGAACAGCCCTCCGATCGTCGCCGCTACTCCCTCCCGATGCCGCCGCTCGACTTCCCCTCTTTTCTCCCATTCTTGCAGCCGCCCGCTTCCGTTTAGGTTTAGAAATAAAATGTCGGGCCTCTGTCTCTCTCTTTCCTTACCGTGCAAGTCTATGTATATATAAAATAAAAACTAAAACAATAGAACCGGACCGGTCCAGCTGGACCGGTCCGGTGGAGCATCAGAAAAAATAACAGGTAACTGCCTTCAAGAGAGAAAAAAAGCTAGTTTTGAACATAAGTGGATGCAATTCCTTAGATGAGGTTGAGCGTTCATAAATGACGATTCATAAGGCTCTGTTTGGCACAGTGGCGGCGGTCATAAACACATGGGTTAAAACATCGTTCGTTAAGGATCACCTAACAAATATCATTCGTTTGAACATAAATGTGAATGAAGCTCCTTAGGTGGGCATTAACAAATGACAAATTTATACATGTGTTCATGACCGCCCCACTATGCCAAATAGAGCCTAAGTTAACCACCGTTCTCATGACAGCCACCGTCGCACCAAATAGAGCCCAAGTTGGCTCCAACCCTGCCCAAGCCATGTGGGCGGGGCTCACCAATTCGACCAGTGAATTTACGGATCCGAATCCTCTCAATTTTTAACGAAATGGGAGGGGATCCATTTGTCTATCTAATGGACAAGACTCTCCTCAAAAGAATCCAAAGTTACAAAGTTTTTTGGTTTTAAAAAATGTATAAAATATTGGGGATTAGTGACCCGTTGGATCCTCCCCCAACAAATCTGAGCTGCGAAATGGATCCCCTCCATCTGATGAGAAATGGAGAGGATCTTCATCGGGAATTTACTCTGATCTACTATTTGCAAAAAATTTTGGCTAAGAGGAGCGTTCCCGGGGGAAGGAACACTACCCATCAGCTAAGACTGCTAAGTCCTTGAATGCACCATTGAAAAGAGTGCTTTCTTTTTCTTTTCATTTTCTTTTTTTAAAGACTAACATTGATGCTCTATTTGTTCGGGCGTTTTGATACTCCGTTTTGGGCAAACGCCGCCGGAAGTAGGGTAAACAAATGAACCACCGGCGGCGTTTGCTCCGTTTCCACCCGTCCGCCTTGAGAAACGCCCCAAAAAACTCCGTTTGGAGCAGCCACCTCCCCCCTCCGATTCGAACACTCCGTTTCCACCCGCCGAACCAAATGAAGCCTGAATTTGAGCATTGATGGCTTGAATTTCACCCACTCCAAAAGAAAAAAAACCCTACCATTTCTAAAAATTATTCACCAATTTGGTGGCTGGAGAGGGCTCGAATGGACGATTTCTGGAGGGAACACGTGTCGATCGCTGAGAGGAAGTGTATCCGCTTTTCATTAGCCTGCTACTACTACTTAAGTTCCAACACTCACTATGTTCTTCCTCCTCTACTTTTTCCCACTCCCTCTCCGGCCAGTCTCCGACGGGGTCATCGGAAATCATGGCAGGCATGGTTATTCTCTCAACCTCTCTCTCTCTGCTTTCTCCTCCAGCTATTTCCTTTGTATTTCTCTAGCTTGTTCTCAAAGTTCCTTCGTCTACTCATTTTTTTCGGCAGAACTCAACGTTGATTCTCCAAGTAGATCTTCAATGCAATCTGTGCAGAAGGAAAATCAGGAAGGTCCTCGGTAAGCTCGAAGGTAAGAAGCCCCTATTATTTTCTATTTTCATGAACTTAATTTTCAATATCTAGCATCGATCGGCTGTTTTTCTAAATTAATGAAATCGTAATTTATTTCTTCAAGATCGGGGGAAGATCCGACCGCCCAAGTATAATGAAGAGGAAGGCACAGTGATCGTCACAGGGCCTTTCGATCCGAAGAAACTCTCCAAGAAGCTTTGCTGCAAGGCCTGCAAAGTCATCAAGGATATTCAGATCGTCGACAAAAAACCCGATAATCCTCCTCCACTTCCCCCTGAACCCGTACCTGTTCCCGGCTTGCCTGAACCTGACCCAGCACCGGTGGCGCCGCCTGCCCCAGAACCCGATCCGCCGCCTGCCCCAGAACCCGATCCGCCTGCCCTAGAACCCGATCCGCCCGCCCCTGCAGAACCTGAACCTGCACCACCACCAGCGGAGCTCAAACCCGAACCGGTGCCAGATCCCGAGCCAAAGCCGGTGCCAGAGCCGGAGCTCGCACCAGCTCCGATTCCGGTTGCTCTTGCGGCCCTTCCGGAGCCTGAGAAACCAGCGCCCGCTTCAGAAAAACCCGAGTATATATATCCGTATCCGTATCCGTATCCGTATCCGCAACCCTACTCGTACCCTTGGCCTGTAGTGTGGCCGTTCATTCCACTGTGCGGCTGCAATGGTTCGTGCGAGTGTAAGTCTATCGGAGATCCTCCGCCGCCGGCGAGTCCTGCGCCGGCGCCAATTTACGCGACGCCGTATTACGATGGGTGCAGGTCTTGCCAGTTCATCTGCGAGGAAGAGCCTTCTACATGCTCCATCATGTGATTTGTGATTTATCTTCTGATTTCAGTTACTTAAAAATAATTTATATGCTACTGTAATAAAGTCATTGTTTTCAGTGTTTATCATCCTCCTGTTGTTGTTTGTTGAAGTGGAGAAATTTAATAAAAAGGAGTTGTATTATTATGTTACATTTTCGAATCAAATTATTTTTTAAAAAATCGAATAATCATTTACCTGAATCTATAGATTGATCCGAAGTGACCCGATACCTCCGAACTTCAGTAGTGTTAGTAGGCCCCCATGATCTTGTGGAGGATTAATTTTTAGGTCAAGACTTCTGACCTAAAGAAAGATCAGGACAATCAATGAGGAGCCAGAAATTATGAGGGTCCCGCACAAAAGTGTATGCCACAAGCCAAAATTGGATGGGCCCCACCTCCTTTGCAGACTCCTCATTGGTGCAGGACCATGAGCATTGTCAGGAGTCCTGACCTAAGTATTACTCCTTCTGGAGCCGGTTGTGCCCGAAGAAGACTAGGCGGAAGCAGTAAAGTAACGCGGTAGTGCAGTGTTAAATTAGCCACCGAACTCATTTTCCATTTCAAAATCCGGGTCAAAGATAGGAGAGACGGGGCATATTATAAATGTTAGTGGACCGATTGAGTAGTCAAAGTGGGACTAATCATGACATGTCATTTTTTTAGTTTTAGTTTTTTTTGTTCATGCTGGACCGCCCAACATGCAGGTCTTGCCGGTTGGGTTCGAAAGAGGGCGGATACCATTATATGCCCAAAGCAATATGAAAAACTTTTAGGTGTGTGTAACAAAAATGATGAGGATGATTGCATCCACAAAATATTTTCTTGCAAAATAAAATATGGAATATAAATTATTATATTTTTATGTTGAATAGAAACTGGCGGAAATTTTCCAAGCAAAATGATCCAATTGAATTTTTCTGATAGGAATGTACATTGTTTGATCAAATTTTTTTGATGATTTTAGCTAAAAAATGTAATTAGAATATATAGAAATGGTATGTGTTTTAAAGAAAAAATTGGAAGAAGTAAACAATGGAAATTGTTGGTAGGTTAAATGTCAGTTGTGCGTGCTCCATTAGGGTGAAAGTTCTCTTGTCTGGTACCATTGGCTCATCCATGCCGAGGTACGCCGTTTTCTGCTGGATCGTTAGCTTGTGGCGCGTGCTGGTTCGGGACATGGTTCTCTTGTCGGGTCAGGCCGCCTCTCTGTTTTCAAGCCTCGAGGGCAAAGAGGGGAGAAAATGTGGCTATGTCCACGGAGTTGGGGCATCCCCGAGAGCGTTCATCTATGCCTTCTTCGGTGCTTGTTGAAGCGCTCCCGCAAGTGTTGAGAGTGAACAAAAGGACTTCAGAGTGAAAGAACGATCTAAGTACCGCGTACTCGCCGAAAAACCTCAGAGCTCTCTTTATTCTCTTTAGTTGTCACATTTCAAATGAAGGCCTAAGGATATTTTTATTGCTTTCTTGAGAGGACGTGTTTCTATATAATTGCGTCCGGCTACATCTTGAGTTGACGAAAGAAGTTGCTCCGTTCTCGTCACATGAATCACCATTTTTCTGGAAATGATGAACATGCCCCCCAGGCAGTTTGGGCGGCCCAGGCAGTCCGGGCGGCCCAGGAAAGTTGTCCGGCGACGATAGCTGTCGGAAGCGACGAAAGTGGCAGCGGTGCGCAAGAGGCCGTCGACGCGCATGGGCAGTCCCGCTCGTCGGCGCGTGCACGCGCGGGAAGGTGCGTGTGTGGGAGCCTGTGCGTGTGAGGGAGCTCTCCGCGCGCGAGCGCTGGCCGTGCGTTCTCGGGTCGTACGCAGTGCTTGTGCGTGTCGGTGCATGCGTGCTTGGTTCGGCGTGCTTGAACGTTTCGGTTAAAGTCCGACAGGTTAGTGACAGATCTACGAATTTTAACGGGGGGGGGGGGGGGGGATCAATTTCCTCCAACAACAAAAATTTGAACGACTCCATCTTATCAAAGCCGTTTCTCCCTCATCCAGCCACCGTTTTTGACATATAAGTAGTCAAATTTTATTTCCTCGGCGAGAAGAATTCAAATCCACCAATCATTTTGCAAAATTCTTAGGGGGTCTGGGCCCTAGTCCCCCATTAGATATGCTTCTTCTACCGGTTTAACTTGAGAAATTTAGAGGGAACCACATCAATCATAATGAATTTGAATTGAAATACAACTTAAACATGCCATTGAGGATGTTAGACATGTGTGTAACTCTTGTTGCAGATCGCTTAGTACTCCTACGGACCGGAGAAAATTCACCGTCTTAGATCGAGAGGGAAACAAACGCGCAAATAGTCGAAAAAAGAAACAACATCAGAACATCGAGACGTTGTAATTAACCCAAAAAGATCTACATTGGTGGGGTTCCCTCTGAAACCTTTGAGCCAAACTAGAAAGAATCAGACCGAGGACACATGGGGACAACAAGTAAGACCGGACAAGTCGCGCACAAAAAGTCGCGCTCCCCCCGAAGGCTCGAGAACACCTGAGAAGAAGACAATGTCGAGCACGCACCCCACGGGCATGCAAGCGCACTCACCCGCCTCACAGGCACGCAGCGTGCTAGCGCGCACAACGCATTGGCGCACGCGCACCAATGGCCTCCCCTGCCGCCTCCGCCACCTTCGGCCACCGTCGGGCAACCTACCTGGGCCGCCAAAACTTCCCTGGGGGAACTTTGATCATTCGTTAAAATTGGTGATCCATGTGATTGAAACGGAGTGACGCATACGCTAGCACGAATTCTGCCCCGGTGCAATTACCAACGTATCTCTCCACAAAACTATAAATGTGTCATCAGACCTTCATTTGAAGATAAGCGACTCCAGAGGCTAGACAAAGCTAGCTCTGAGGTTTTCCGACGAGATCGTGGACTTAGGCCGATTCTCCGTTTTGCTTCTAGCGCAAAGGCTCCAACATGCTTCAAGACACGCAGTTCACCTCCGCAGGAACGCTTCCATCAAAGCTCTGCGAATTGAGAGATTCTGCCCAGCCGGAATGCTTTCATCAAAGTTCCATGGATTTAGCCAATTTTCCAAGCCAGAGCGGTCACATCGAGACTTCAGGAACTTAGTCTATTTTCCATCATTTGTGTACTTTACACTTGTAAGGAGATGTGACATGCCACCCTCCAAGAGAATGTCTCGAACTCCTGTAAACTCTAAGAAAATAGGGGCTTTTTGTCTCGACACAAATCCAGCCATGTGATTTTTCATCCTTTTCGGGTTTTCCACGTCAAAAACAGCTTTTTGACTCTTGTTGGTGTTTTTCTTTAACTGTTTGCACGTCCGGTCCAAGTTATAGCTAAGGCGGTCCGATTCTATAGACCGGGGAAAAATCGAGCGACCTACAATTGTTTGGTGCCATCCATGGGAAGGCGTTCCCGGAGGCTCTACAAAATTTCAAGATCACAACACTAGCTTCAATGATGAAGGAAACACACGCATCGCCGACCATCCATTTTACGAAGAGTCTAGTGATCAAGCACCCAATGACTCACCCATTAATCTCATATCGCTTCTTGAGGAGATTGTTATCACAATGGCATCATCAATAGATGAGCATATGCGTCAGATAGAGGAACGTCAAGCTCAAACGTCCTCCTTACTAAGAAACTCAGAGACTCCTAAGCCCCTATGGGCGCCTCCCTCGCCCACAAGTTGGGGGTCACTCCCTTCATACCACCACTTGCTCGATGAACTCACTCACACCGCGTGCAACATACGGACTTGGGGGCACAGATCGATAGAAGCACCTCAACCCAGGGATCCCTTCTCCAGCCAGAGCAAAATAATCAAGCAAAGAAGAAGTTGAGTTTGAGCTTGATATCCAGAGAAGGAGGTGGACACCTAAACAATGTTTCATGGGCTAGAGGGCAGCTACATGACCTGTGCTTCACTTCACTCGCTCACGCGGAAGCTTCAAGCACCAAACAAGCCCCCATCATGGCCATCACTACAGGAGGCTAGCCACTATTGATACAAAACCAGATAATACCTAAAGGCATCACCAGCTATAAGGACTCCGTAATAGGCGAGTTACCTAGCGCCAACTGCTTAGCGCGCCTCGCATTTCCCGATGGGCTTCTCGGGCACACACTAGGAGAAACTCGTACGGTGATAAAAGTCGTCGCTTCAACTAATAGAAGGCTCGCTCATGAGTGAGTAGGACGCGTGGTTAAGGAAAAGCGCGGACATGGGCAGCACCACAGCTCTGGCGTGTAATGCCCCATTCATCTTATCTCTCCTCTATCCCCATAAATCCTGGCGCATCCCGTTCCGCTCGGGATCAAACTCTCCAACTTCGATAATTTTGATGAGAAAGATGATCTTGTGGTACACATCCAACACTTTGCAACCGTCATGAGAATCTACAATGCCTCGGTCCCACATCTATACCAAGTGTACCCAACAAAGGAGAGTCTCTCACCTTGTTCCACTCTTTGAAAGAAGGAGAAATTAAGAACTTCATGGAGCTAGCTCAACTTTTCACAAATCGGTTCGCCTCCAACCGATGACTCATTCGCCTCATGAGGATCAGATAGATTCGGGAAGAGTCGCTCAAGGATTTCTTTCGCTGCTTCACCACAAAGTCATAGCAGGACCCAGAAGTTATCCCTGAGCTTTTGCACAGTCTTTTCCTCAGGGGACTCTAGTATCGAAAGCTCCAGGCCATGCTAAGGAGTGAAGCAAAGCCCAGATACATTAGTCTCATCCGCTGAGTTGAGGCTCAAATCATGACAGAGTGGCAACTGAGGAGCATCGACCAATGCCTGAAGGAAGCTCGAAAAGGAATAAGAATCACGAGTCAGTACTGAATCCCGGAAGGAGCAGCAAACACCGTGTTAGCCCTCGCCTAGATGGGGGGGATTGCCAGCACCAGACTTTCCCTAGACCTTCGCAAATGAAAGTGAAAGTTTCTAGTGTCAACTAAATCCACCTATTGGGGGGGGGGGGGAATAGGTGTCGTGCAGTCTTTTGCGGAATTTAAAATACTTGCACAAATAAACAAACACAGCACAGAAAAGCACACAAGCAATTATAGTGGTTCCCCGATTTGGGTACGTCCACTCTCCCCCTTCGACCTATCTCCCACCAAGGGACGACTCGGTCACTTCACCAACTGGATTGAAATCCAATCCTCACACTACGAAAGGAACCCTTCCAACCAAAGGAGTCACTACTCCTCCACCACGGGTTGCACCCAACCCTTACAACTAGGAATAAAAATTCCTTTACAACAAAACAAAAATTGAATGTACAAGAAATACAAATAAACTTGTGGAGAATCCGATGTCGCTCTTCGTTCGTTGTTGCTTTCTTGAAAGAGACGAAGAGTCAACGACCGGAGTTCTCTCTTAGTGAGGATCTTGACAAGATCGGCGGCGGCAAGTGAATGCGGCGGCGATGCTTTGTAGATCCAAACTTCTTGACGAAGCAAACAAGGTCTACCAACGATCTCAATAGGATCAGTCGTCTCAATCGATTCGGAATGAAGAACTATCCTCATTCAACAAATCAAGAGACAAGAGATCTCGAGAGAGAAGCGTGAGACGTTAGGCTTACCTCGGTACTGTCGCCGGAAGATCAAAGAACCTTTGAGATCAGCGGCGGCGACTATCTTGCGAGCGGCGACAGTGAGCGGCGACGTTCCGCGATCTGCTAGGGCACGCGTCGGCAACTTCAGATTTTCCGTGAATCGATCTGTCGCTATGTTCAAATACGCGAGTATATATACTGGAAGCCAACCCTAAATGACCGTTGTGGGGCCCACAAGGAGAAACCTTAGGCCCGGTCAAAACAGCGCACAACAAACTTGGTTCGGTCCAACGAACGAGAAATTTGCCTAAGGCAAATTCGACGAGAATCGCTGGTGATTCCCGTCGAAGTCGGCGGGAATCACTCAGCATTCCCGTCGAATTTGCCTTGGCAGAATTCCAGTTGGAAATCTGGTTATCCGGAGGGAATCGGCGGGAATGCAAGGTGATTCTCGTCGAATCGGCGAGAATCACTTGGTGATTCCCGTCGATTCTGCCTTAGCAGAATTATTGTAGAAGGACAGTCAGCCGGATGAAGTCGGCGGGAATCACTGACTGATTCTCGACGATTCGGCGAGAATCACTAATGATTCCCGTCGAATCGGCGAGAATCACTTAGTGATTCCCGTCGATTTTGACTTAGACGCTTTTTCTCTTCCTTCCTATGAACTTGGTCTTTGACCTATCTTTACTCCTCTTCTGCTCTTGATCTATCTCGACCCTGTACTTGAAAGTAAGTACACTCCAATAGAGAGAGCACACATGAGTCAACACATTGATCTGCTCAACGAGGGATTACGTTGCGCAGACCCGTGTATATTGACCCACTGCACCGTGACATTGGTGTGCACTTAGCATGGAATAGCTGCAAGCACAACTTGATAGAAAATCATCAAATACATTATCAATTCAACTTAGCTTGTCCAGTGGCTTCTTCAAATCGGGTACATTGTGGATACAATACCCAACAGAAAGTTTTGCTCTCCATCTGTAATAATCGAACCCTTCGGAAGCCAAGGGCTTTCACACCAAATTCTGGAGACCAATCCAAGTACTGCAGCTATCATCGAGGACGAGGGCATGCCACAGAAGATTGTGTGTGTGCCTGAAAGATGAAATCAGGTAAATCATACATGTTGTCCAACTCGTACAATCTCAGGATTAAAGGACAGTGACTCAGCCTGCCCTGACCAAACCCACGATGGGCAAGGGAACAAAGGAGATTTCCTCAGAGCAGGCCCAATCGAGTCCAAACCAGCCTCCTCTGAAACTGTTGCTCTTCGAGGACCACTTATAAGGGCACTCCGATCAGGCACACTAACACATGGCAAAAATTCAAGCGCGAGGCATGGATCCTAAAAGACAATGTCAAAATTTTACTATCAGAACTTGTTAAGGAAACTTCGTCCCCCTCCATGGTTTACTCTTTTACAATTGCAAGAATAAAGGCCACACGGTCAGGCCTTCGTACCCCTGTACTTTTATTCAGCAATAAACAAATTAATTTCGGTCTTGCCAACTACAACAACCATTCACAAGCTCGGTAGCTCCCAGGCAAGGTGGATGAGAGTCCTTCTGCACCTCCAAGGCGAAATAGACAAAAATCTTTCTGCACCTTTCAGGCGAGATCGGCGAAACCCTTTCAGAACTCCAAGCGAGATCGGTGAAAGCCCTTCTGCACCTTAGGCGAGACAGGCAAAGGTATATCAGCATCTCCCAGGCGAGATGGACAAAGGTCCATTTGCACCTTCACTTTGACGAACCCTGGTTCTCCTAAGGCGCGAATGAACAAAGGTTCTTTTCCATCTCCACCTAAATGGATCCCGGTCCTTCCGAGGCTCGAATTAACAAAAGTTCTTTGTCACCTTTACTTGGACGAATACTGATTCTCTTGAGGCATGAACAAATAAAGGTTCTTTGTCACCTCCATCCGGACGGACCTTGGTCCTCCTAAGGCGCGAACAAACAAAGGTTCTTTGCCACCTCCACTCGGATGGACCCCGGTCCTCCTGAGGCACGAACGAATAAAGGTTCTTCGTCATCTCCACCTAGACAAACCCTAATTCTCCTAAAGCATGAACACGGGACCTCCACTCGGACAAACCCCAATTCTTCTAAGGCACGATCAAAGTTACCTCGCCATCTCCACTCAGACAAACCTAATTTCTCCTAAGACACGAACAAAGGTACCTCTCCACCTCCACTTAAACGAACACCGGTTCTCCTAAGGCACGAACAACGATTCTTTTCCACCTTCACTCGGACGAACCGCGATTCTCCTAAGGCGCGAACAAATATTCTTCGTCGCCTCCACCCGGACGGACCCCGGTCCTCCCATGACACGAATGAACAGAGGTTCTTTGCCACCTCCACTCAGACGAATACCGGTTCTCCTAAGGCGCGAACAAAGGTTCCTTACCACCTCCACTTGAACGAACCCCAGTTCTCCTAAGGCAAGAAAAATGGTTCTCGCCACCACCATTATGACGAACCCCAGTTCTCCTAAGGCACGAACAAAGGTTCTTCGCCACCTCCACTCAGACGAACCTCGGTTCTCCTAAGGCACAAACAAAGATTCTTTTCCACCTCCACTCAAACGAACCTCGGTTCTCCTAAGGCACGAACAAAGGTTCCTCGCCACCTCCACTCAGATGAACCATGGTTCTCCTAAGACACGAACAATGGTTCCTCGCCCCCTCCACTCAGACGAACCCTGGTTCTCCTAAGGAACAAACTAAGGTTCCTCGTCACCTCTACTCGAACGAACCTGGGTTCTCCTAAGGAATGAACAAAGATTCTTCGTCCCCTCCATCCAAACAGGCGCAGGTCCTCTTAAGCTATGAACAATGGTTCTTCATCATTTCTACTTGGACGAACCCCAGTTCCCCTGAGGCACAAGCAAACAAGGGCTCATCACTGTTGAAGTCAAAAATGACCTCAACGAATGTTCACGAACCAAAGTGCAGCCGACGCCTACTTCTCTCAAATCTCGACCCCTGACTGGCTGCTAAGGTCCTAAAACAGACCCAAAGCCTCAGCTGGGAGGTCCCACCACACACCCGGAAGATCTCTGAGAGCTTCCCCTCCAAAGCCAAATGCTGGGCTGGGAGCTCCTCAGAAAGCGCTAGAGTTAGAGAATAATGAAAGCCTGCTTTCCAAAGAGCCCCTATGGGTCTTTTTATAGTCTTCCTTTGACCTGAAAATACTGAAATACCCCTGAGGGGTCTGCCAATAGCCAAATCCCGCTACCATCCCAAGGGCATTTGGGTAATTTTACCTGGGGATAAAAAATAATAATAATAAAATAATCTCCTCTGGACTCCGGGTCCCACCCCGTGGGCCCACTTGGCGAGACCCCTGGCCTAGAAGGCTCTCGCTGGGTCCCCACTAGGCCCACCTTGGCGAGAACTCCTGCCAGGAAGGTTCTCGCGCTAGGTAGTCATGATGCCATTGCGAATGAAGGCTCACCTAAGGCCTTCTCGCCTGCCCTGGGCGGGAGCTTTCCCTAAGGCGGGAGCTTCCGTAGTCAAGCCATCTGCTCTGGTCGGTCGACGATCCCTCCTGCCGGGAGCTCGACTATCTGCTCCGGTCGGTCGACGATCTCTCCTGCCGGGAGCTCGACTTTCTGCTCTGGTCGGTCGACGATCTCTCCTGCTGGGAGCTCGACTTTCTGCTCTGGTCGGTCGACGATCTCTCCTGCCGGGAGCTCGACTTTCTGCTCTGGTCGGTCGACGATCTCTCCTGCCGGGAGCTCAACTTTCTACTCTGGTCGGTCGACGATCTCTTCTGCCGGGAGCTCGACTATCTGCTCTGGTTTCCCCAGCTTTCGCCTGCCCTTGGCGGGAGCTCCTTCAGGGCGGAAGCCCCTCTGGCTTTGGACCCGAAGCCTGCCGTGGCGCGAACGATATCGCCCACCGCCAGGCGGGAGCCTTTAAGGATGAGAACTCCACAAGTATGCCTTAGGGTTAACCCAAGGCTAGCCTGAGGCTAGCCCAATCCCTCAGTGAAGTCTCCGGGTCCCACCCAGCGAATATGGGGTTGTACACAATCCCCGCTCTTTTCGAGCCAGCCCTGCGCTCGACAAGACAAGTCCAACCCCCAAAATATTCGCTGGACACGTGCCCGCCTACCGAGGGAATCTTTTGGTGGGTCCTACTGCGGCTATAAATATGCACTGACAGGCGTCCATACGCCCCGCCCTTGAAATACGGTTTTCCAACTGAGCTCTCGCCTCAGGGATTTTTGCGCGAGCTTACCATGCATCCCAAACGTGCTGCCAAACCACTTCCGCATGACCTCCAAGACCGGTTAGCCGCTGCCCAAGCGCGAGCCTTGGCTAACTGTACGGCGGTGGCTCCATGGTTAGCGAGAAAGACTTCAACCGTCGGGCCTTCCGAGCCGAAGAAGAAGGAAAAGAAAAGGGCGAAGGTGGTCCGGCGGGACCTTTCTCGCGAGAACAGGGATCCTCCTTCCCCCACTCCAAATCCTGCGGGGGATCCTTCCCCGCAGAAGGTAAGCCTTTCAAGCATGTCTACCGAGCTGATTGCGCACTAGGTCCGATGGTTAAAGTGAGCTTTCGCAGGAATCCGCTCCTAACGATGGCGCCGAGATCCCGCCGAGTTATTCGAACCTGCCCGCTCATTCCCCCAAGGACCAAACGCGGGTCTCGGACGCAATTCCTTCAGCCGAGACCGAAACGATAGGTACGTTTTGCTACTGTCGATATGTCAACCATGCCTTTTCTTTTCTGAACTGTCTTCTCGCAGTGCCTGTTCCCGCCGACCCGGGCCTAACCGCCCGGGAAGTAGAAGCGAGAACTGTGGAATTGCCTCCCTTGGTGACCAATCCTACCCTGCAGGCGGGAGGGACGGCCTCTGAACCCTCCGCTACTCCCAAGGATTCCGATCATCTCTTGGGAGAAGACAACTCACCCCGAGCTTCTGGCCAGGTCGGGACTATCGTGCGCGAGCCCTTCCGCCCGGGGCTGGGCAAGCCTCTTCACCTCCTTTATGGAACCAACGGAGGGGCCGGGCCTTCTCGTCCAACTTTGGTTAACGGTTCTCGCCCAACTGCAGGTATGCGAAACTTTTCTGGACTGTTGATTGTCATGCCTTGACCAGAATTCTCGTGCGTTCCCTTTGCAGGTGATCCCGACTTGCGGTCGGAAGCCAACCGGGAAGAAGAAGATGATGATGAAGATGATGATGATGAAGAAAAGGAAGATTCTCCCCTCCCTTCGTCTAGCGAGATAGAAGGAATATTGAACAGCGCCGGGAGCGCGAAGGGGGGGAGGAAGAAGATCTCGGCTATCCTGGCCAGGCTCATCCGGCGAGATCGTGCTCACTCTGCCGCGGCAAAAGCATTCCGCGAATCTGTGGAGCAAAGGTTGGAGACTCTGGAGCGGGATTTCTTCTTAGGCGAGGCTGATCGTCCGGAAGGGCCTTCCGCCGAGTCTTCGCCAGGGAGATACATCTCGCAGATCCGAGATCACGCCAGGCGGATCAACCTTGGGTGTACCACCCTATCGTCTTATTTCAATCCGCTGGTGCCTCCAAGAACTAGGCGGCGAGAACGAGGATGATGGTATTGGAAGCCCTATTAGACTTCTCGCTTTGAATCTCTTTTATCAATGTATCTGTAATAAACATTACTGTTAATTAAGTTTATCCAGCTTGCGCTAGCGAGGATCTCGCTGTTACCCATGTCTCTCTTTTCTTTTTCTTTTTATTGCTCTGCGAGGCTTTTAAATTAAGACGCTTATGCCAATCTGGGATGCTTGCGCCAATCTGGGATGCTTGCGCTGATCTAGATAATTGCGTCGAAACTAGGGACGACCGTTAACCGCTGTCATCCCGAGGGGGGAAAATCGAGGCGTCGTTAGCCCAGATTCTGACAGCTGTACTCCGCCATCATTTTCTATCTCCGTCGGACGGAGCCATGATGATCACGATTCCCTTATAAATAGAGAAGTCTACCAACCGCATTTACTTCTTCGATCCGGAACCTCAGCCTTCCTTCCTTGCTCTCGCGTTCTTGCTTCCGCTTCGAGCTCTTTTCAGCTCTCGCTCTCACTCGCAAACCCACCATGCCCGGCGAGAACAAGGGTCGCGCCCACTGCGCGGAAGCTTTCCAAAAACACCTCTTCCCTTCCTGCAAGCTCACCCTAGACGAATATAACCTGATCGTTGACCGCTACATTCCCGCTGGCTTCTCGGCGCGGAACCCGGGTAATCACGATAAGGTGAATACTCCGGAGGCGGGAGAGCTCGCCACCCCCCTCGAGCACTTCGAGGTGGGCTTCCGCCTTCCCCTTTGGCCGGAGATTCGGCTTGCTCTTCGTTACTATGGGGTGGTTCCCGCCCAACTGAACCCGAACTCAGTCGCGATCCTTATAGCATTCATATGCTACATGCGATCCGAGTGGATCGAGTTCAGTTTGCCCATCTTCCAGAAGCTATTCAACTTCCGCGCCAAGGGGGGGGGGTAGTCTTCTTCTCCGGGCAACTGCTCGAGGTCACCGGTCTCGCCAACAAGCACCATCACTGGGGCGAGAAGTTCGTCTACGTCTCCGGGGATTTCGGCAACGTCCCGCTTCAGCCTGTTCAGTACGAGGACGCTGCTTACAAACCGCCTACCCTGGGATCGCGCGGGAGCGCAATCCTGGAATTCTTTGGAACCAAGGAGTTCGATGTTCCCTACCTCAGGCGAGACGTCGACTCCCTCCCACTCGTCCACTCGGGCAAAGGTACGGTCTCGCCTCAGATTCCCTCTTTTATCAAAGATCTTCTTGCGCTGAAGTGTTTTAACTTTGCAGGAGAGCGGGAGGTCCCTCTGCGCCAACCCTTCGCCGAAGGCCGGGGTGTCGAGGGTCTGGCCGCGAGAGGCTCCCTTGCGCTCGCGGAAGCTAGCGCCAGTGCCTGCCGAAAAGATCCAGCCCCTCCTTTGCCGACAACAGCCAAGAAGCGGAAGGTCACCCTTCCTTCTCTCCGAACGCTGAAGAGGCCCAAACCATCTGCTCTCGAGAAGGGGAAAGCCCCGGCCGTCTCGCCTGTCCCACCCCTTCCCGCAGGCAGCTCCTTCGAAGCGATCCTCCAAAGGGCCAGCGAGATGGATGCCGCCGCCAAGAGCCGCGCCGAGGCTTCCACCGGGAACCCACCGGCCGCAAGCGAGGCTGGGGGAGAAGTGGTCGCTGCCGAAACCTCCGCCCGAGCTCCGCCCCAGGAGGTGCCGAAAGGGCACAGGAACTTTGGTTTCGGCGTGAAGTACGCCGACGCGGAGGGGAAGCCTCAGATGGAATGGGACCCCGAGTCAAACTTAATCAGGGTTTCGACGCTCCTTCCCAGCTGGGCGGAGGGGGAAAAAGTGACTGGCGAGACCTTCTCGCTTGGATATGGCCTTTACAGCCGAGAGGATGCCAGCGTGTTTGACCAGATGTCCACCCGCCTTCTAGCCTTTGATGCCACCCGGGCTCTGTTGCGCGGGTTCGAGCTTACGCATATGTGTGCGCGTCGAAGCCTCACCATCGACAAGAATTTCACTGATATGCGCAAGGCAAGGGAGGACGCGGTGGCTCGAGCGCACACTGCGGGAGAAGAACTCGCGAGAGCTCAACAGGAGCTTGCGGATGCTCGACTGGCACTGTCTCTATGCCCCGCGGCCGAGGTAAGCGAGACCCTCCTGAACCCTTGCTCTCGTTTCTCGAAGTTACGACTGTGCGATGTTTCCAGACTGAACTCTTTTCCACAGGATTCTGCCCAAGTCAAGGAGCTTCGCGCGGAGCTGGCCGACGCGCGCTGCGAGAGCGTCCTCCTGAGGGAACAGCTTCGCGCTGAGATGATGAAGGTCCCGCCTCCGGAGCTAGATGCGAGGCTGAGGAGTCATTACCTCTCGGAGTACGACGTTGACAAGCTGTTGCAAGCCAACGCTCAGGCAACCGTCAAGCTGACGCTCGAGACGCTGCGAGACATCAAGTTGCTTCGGGAGGACGGCGCGACCATCGACGCTCGCCAACTCCTCCCTTGGCTCTACGATCCAGTTCCCAAACCTCCAGGCGCGCCGGACTCGCCTCCCTCAGACATCCCGAGGTCTTCTACCGCCGCTGGCGAGACATCTGAAGCGAGCTCTGGCGATGATTCAAGCGAGGGCACCAGCGGGAGTTACAACGCGTCCCCCTAAGTTTCTTTTTTCTTTTTGTTTCTCTTGTAATGAGCGAGAGGCTCCAACTTTTGTAATTAATTTTATGTAGAGTAATGTTCCAACTTTCATTGTCAGTGTGTGCTTGAAAGTATATTATTCTACCGAAGGGCTTCCGCGCGAGCTTCCGCCGAGACCCTTAGTCTCTTTAGGGTAATCTTCCTTAGAGATCAGTTAGGCGGGAACCTCGCGTCGTCGATTAAGTCGTCCTGCCCAGGTCCGCCGGGAGCCTCCTTTTGCGAGGACCCCCTTTAACCGAGACCTTTACTGGCCGAGACCTCCAAACCGAGACCTTTACTGGCCGAGACCTTTGAGCCGAGACCCTTACTAGCCGAGACCTCCAAACCGAGACCTTTACTGGCCGAGACCTTTGGGGCCTTGCCTCCAGTCTAGGTCAGGGCCCTGCCCACATATTTTTCCAACCAATTAAACCCCTACCCCACCGGCGAGCCGTCGGACCTGCTAGCTTATATGGGAGCCTGCGCAGCGGGTCTACCGGGGTTCGAGCCGAGCTCGTTGTAACGTAGTAACTACCAACCAAGAACCAAGGATCAAAAAGTCAAGGACTCCACCTATCCCCCGCAGGCGAGCCTTCAGACCTGCCAGCTTGATGGGAGCCTGCGCAGCGGGTCAACCTGGGGCCGAGCCGGGCTCGGGGTGTCGTAGAAATGGCTAAGAACAAAGTATCGCAAGAGCCAACCTTTCCCCCACAGGCGAGCCTTCGGACCTGCCAGCTTGATGAGAGCCTGCGCAGCGGGTCTACCTGGGGCCGAGCCGAGCTCGGGGTGTCGTAGAAGTGGCTAAGAACAAAGTATCACAAGAGCCAACCTTTCCCCCACAGGCGAGCCTTCGGACCTGCCAGCTTGATGAGAGCCTGCGCAGCGGGTCTACCTGGGGCCGAGCTGAGCTCGGGGTGTCGTAGAAGTGGCTAAGAACAAAGTATCACAAGAGCCAACCTTTCCCCCACAGGCGAGCCTTCGGACCTGCCAGCTTGATGAGAGCCTGCGCAGCGGGTCAACCTGGGGCCGAGCCGAGCTCGGGGTGTCGTAGAAGTGGCTAAGAACAAAGTATCACAAGAGCCAACCTTTCCCCCACAGGCGAGCCTTCGGACCTGCCAGCTTGATGAGAGCCTGCGCAGCGGATCTACCTGGGGCCGAGCCGAGCTCGGGGTGTCGTAGAAGTGGCTAAGAACAAAGTATCACAAGAGCCAACCTTTCCCCCACAGGCGAGCCTTCGGACCTGCCAGCTTGATGAGAGCCTGCGCAGCGGGTCAACCTGGGGCCGAGCCGAGCTCGGGGTGTCGTAGAAGTGGCTAAGAACAAAGTATCACAAGAGCCAACCTTTCCCCCACAGGCGAGCCTTCGGACCTGCCAGCTTGATGAAAGCCTGCGCAGCGGGTCTACCTGGGGCCGAGCCGAGCTCGGGGTGTCGTAGAAGTGGCTAAGAACAAAGTATCACAAGAGCCAACCTTTCCCCCACAGGCGAGCCTTCGGACCTGCCAGCTTGATGAGAGCCTGCGCAGCGGGTCTACCTGGGGCCGAGCCGAGCTCGGGGTGTCGTAGAAGTGGCTAAGAACAAAGTATCACAAGAGCCAACCTTTCCCCCACAAGCGAGCCTTCGGACCTGCCAGCTTGATGAGAGCCTGCGCAGCGGGTCTACCTGGGGCCGAGCCGAGCTCGGGGTGTCGTAGAAGTGGCTAAGAACAAAATATCACAAGAGCCAAACTTTCCCCCACAGGCGAGCCTTCGGACCTGCCAGCTTGATGAGAGCCTGCACAGCGGGTCTACCTGGGGCCGAGCCGAGCTCGGGGTGTCGATGAAGATAACCAAACCTCTCCCCCACAGGCGAGCCTTCGGACCTGCCAGCTAGATGAGAGCCTGCGCAGCGGGTCTACCTGGGGCCGAGCCGAGCTCGGAGTGTTGATGAAGATAACCAAACCTCGCCCCCACAGGCGAGCTTTCGGACCTGCCAGCTAGATGAGAGCCTGCGCAGCGGGTCTACCTGGGGCCGAGCCGAGCTCGAGGTGTTGATGAAGATAACCAAACCTCTCCCCCATAGGCGAGCCTTCGGACCTGCCAGCTAGATGAGAGCCTGCGCAGCGGGTCTACCTGGGGCCGAGCCGAGCTCGGGGTGTTTATGAAGATAACCAAACCTCTCCCCCACAGGCGAGCCTTCGGACCTGCCAGCTAGATGAGAGCCTGCGCAGCGGGTCTACCTGGGGCCGAGCCGAGCTCGGGGTGTTGATGAAGATAACCAAACCTCTCCCCCACAGGCGAGCCTTCGGACCTGCCAGCTAGATGAGAGCCTGCGCAGCGGGTCTACCTGGGGCCGAGCCGAGCTCGGGGTATTGATGAAGATAACCAAACCTCTCCCCCACAGGCGAGCCTTCGGACCTGCCAGCTAGATGAGAGCCTGCGCAGCGGGTCTACCTGGGGCCGAGCCGAGCTCGGGGTGTTGATGAAGATAACCAAACCTCTCCCCCACAGGCGAGCCTTCGGACCTGCCAGCTAGATGAGAGCCTGCGCAGCGGGTCTACTTGGGGCCGAGCCAAGCTCGAGGTGTACATGAAGATTCCTTCAACCAGGCCTATTCTATCATTGAGATGAGGAGTCATAGCCGGTTAAAACAAAAAACATAAAGATTGCATACTCAGAGATAGTCAATATTCTGAAATAAACTTATTGAAAATGCAATAGTCATTTACAACATTACAATCCTTCTTTCCCCTTACGGGTAGAAGCGCTTCAGGTCATCACCATTCCAGGTGTGACTCAAGGTCCTTCCCTCCGCATCCTGGAGATAGTAGCCTCCGTTAACCAGAGCCTTCTCTACTATATAAGGCCCCTCCCAGCTAGGGTTGAGCTTACCAACAGCGGCCGACCTTCCTGTAGCATCGACCTTTTTCAGTATTACATCCCCCTCGGTGAATTGCTTGACTCTGATGTGCTTATCGAAGTACCGAGCCATTCGCCGTTTTATTTCTTCTTGCCTGATGGCAGCAACATCCCGCAGCTCTTCCACCATATCTAATGAGAGGCGCAACCCTTCCTCATTCTCCAACCTCCAAGCTTCGCTTCCCTCACCTGCGGCCGTGACCCTTGGGGACCGAACCTCGAACTCCACCGGGAGGACAGCCTCGCACCCATGAGAGAGATTGAAGGGGGTCTCCCCTGTGGCCGTGTTCGGAGTTGTTCGCAAAGCCCACAGGATGGAAGGGAGCTGTTCCACCCAGTTACCCTTCAGGTTCTCCACCTTCTTTTTGAGCAAGTTGACAATGACCTTGTTCGCCGCCTCCACCTGGCCATTGCTCCGAGGATGATGGACAGAGGCGAACCTGAGATCGATCCCCAATTGGGTGCAGAAGCTGATGAATTCTTCGCTGGCAAACTGAGGACCGTTGTCCGTCACTATCGCTTGGGGCAATCCGTGCCTGCAAATGATTTCCCCCCAAACGAAGTTCCTGATGACCTGGGAGGTTACCTTGGCTAAAGGCTTGATCTCCAACCACTTGGAGAAGTAGTCAATCATAACTAGGAGGAACCTCCTCTGCCCGCTAGCTGGAGGGAAGGGTCCAACCAGGTCCATTCCCCAAATGGCGAAGGGCCATGGCGCTGTGATGCTTCGAAGCCTTTGGGCGGGCAAGAGCTGGAGGGGAGCATGTACTTGGCACTTCCGACACCTCCTTGCGAACTCAGCTGTATCCTTCCTCAAAGTCCGCCAGAAATATCCTTGCCTTATCACCCTTGCTTCCAATGTCCTTCCCCCTGAATGACTGCCTCATTCTCCAGAATGCACCTCCTCCAGGATCCCTGGGACTTCCTCCTCGGTCACGCATCTCGCGAGGAGCCCTGACAACATCTTCCGATGCAAGCTCCCTTCCAGCATCAGGTAATGAGCCGCCTTGTGCCTGAAGCTCTTTGCATCCTTGACTTCTTCCAACAGTTCTCCTATGGTCAAGAAAGTCACCAATGGATCTACCCATGAGGACCGCCGATTCACCTCCATCAACTCCTCCTCTTCAATGGCTGGTCGGAACAGTTCGGTTAGGGTGCCTCCTCCCCGAGGCTCAAACTTCGCCAATCGATCAGCTGCCGCGCTTTCCTCCCTGGGAACATGTTGAATAGAGAATGAACGGAAACCTCCAACGATGGCTCTTACCTTAGATCGATATCTCGCGAGGGTCGGCTCCCGGGCCTCAAACTCGCCTCGGATCTGCGATGCTACCACCATCGAGTCGGTGAAGGCCTCCACATCCTGGATTTCCAGCTCCTTTGCCAAGCGAAGGCCAGCTATCACAGCCTCGTACTCCGCTTGGTTATTGGTTACAGGGAAGTGGAAGGTCACTGCTTGCTCTATGGTAACCCCCTGAGGACTTACCAACACCACACCTCCTCCCAGGGAGTTCCTTCTTGAGGCCCCATCGACCATCATCTTCCATGCTTCTTGCGGCCTTGGTTCTTCAACCTCGGCCTCAGTAACATAGTCCGCCAAAAAATCCGCTACGGCCTGGGCTTTGATGGAGAGCCTCGGGACGAAAGAAATGTCAAACTCGCTTAGCTCGATGGACCACTTTGCCAACCTTCCTGAATGCTCCACCCCCTCAAAGACCTTGCGAAGAGGGTGGTCGGTTACCACCCTAATCGAGTGCGCTTGAAAGTAAGGGCGAAGCTTCCTAGCTGAGATGACCAAAGCATACGCTAGCTTCTCCAGGATGGGGTATCGGAGTTCCGCCTTTTTAAGATTCGGCTTACATAATAGACGGGTAACTGTTTCTTCCCTTCCTCCCTAACCAAGACGGAGCTCACTGCCTCTACCCCTACTCCGAGATACAAGGCTAGGTCCTCCCCCTCCTTCGGGCTTTGAAGTAACGGAGCTTGGGAGAGTTGCCTCTTCAGCCCCTAAAATGCCTCTTCACATTCAGCCGTCCATTCGAATACTTGGTTACCACGAAGTACTTTAAAGAAAGAGGAACACCTATCCCCTGACCGAGAGAGGAACCTGCTTAGCCCGGCCAACTTCCCGGTCAAGCGCTGGACCTCTTTGGCATTGCGAGGTGATTCCAGGTCTAGTATAGCCTTAACCTTATCGGGGTTAGGCTCTACCCCCGAGGGAGTCAAGAGGTGTCCGAGGAATTTCCCGCGACTAGCCCCGAAGACACACTTCAAGGGATTCAACCTCATCTTGAACCTTCGCAGGGGGGCAAACGTCTCCTCCAAGTCCCGCAAGTGGGAATCAACACACTTGCTCTTGACCATGAGGTCATCCACATAGACCTCCAGGTTCCTTCCTCTTTGATCTCGAAAGATTCGATCCATCATACATTGGTACGTTGCCCCTGCGTTCTTCAACCCGAAGGGCATCATCTTATAGCTGAAGCATCCCTCTCTCGTGATGAAGGAAACATCCTTGACATCAGGAGGGTGCATCCGGATCTGATGGTAACCTGAAAATGCATCTAAAAAACTCATAAGAGAAAAACCGACGGCTGAGTCAACCAGCGCGTCGATTCGAGGCAAGGGGTAGCAATCCTTGGGACATGATTTATTTAATAAAGAAAAATCAATACACATGCGCCATTTTCCTCCTCCCTTCTTTACCATTACCACGTTGGAGATCCAGCCAGGATACTGGATCTCTGAGATGAAGCCCGCGTCTAGGAGCTTTTTGACCTCCTCTCGGATGGGGGCTTCTAGCTTGGTGGCGATGGCCCTCATCTTTTGGCGTATGGGGCGGGCTCTGGGATCCAGGTTCAAGCGATGACAGGCCACGTCCCCGTCGATGCCCGACATGTCTGCCGCGCTCCAAGCGAAGATGTCGATGTTGCTTTGGATGCAGGCTCGCATCCGCTCCTGATCCTCGAGGCTCAAGCCTCCGCTGATCCGAACCCTTTGCACCTCCCCCGCTCTTGTAAGCACCTCCATCTCCACCACTTCTTCGGCCGGCTCCAGCCCCGACCGCTCCCAACTTACCCTTGCCTCTTCCTGCTCAAACTCGAGCTCCTCTCCCCCAACCTCATCAACTTCCATTGCCCCCTCCAGGCTCTCTCCCTGTCTCTGCTCTTCTTCATCCGTCACTCCTCTCGCCTCTCCTAGGCCAATCTCCTCCTCCTCCGCCATCTCCTCAACAGCCTCCATCGCCTCTCCTAGGCTTATCTCCCCTTCCTCAACCCCTTCCTGCTCAGCCATCTCCTTCTCCAACTCCTCTGCCTCCGCCATCCACGACACGGTGTTAACCGCCGTCACATAGCACTGCCTTGCCATCTTCGGATCCCCCCTGATCCTAACCTGCACCCCTCCATTGTTGAACTTGAGGCATTGGTGGTATGAGGAGGGTACGCAGCGGAAGGCGCTGATGAGGGGACGTCCAAAGATGGCATTGTAACTACTCGGGGCGTCTACAATCACGAACCGACAGTTCCGTGAGATGCCCCCAAGCCTCACATGCAGGCCCACTCCCCCTTCCACTTCTTTCCTTTCTCCGGAGAAACCAAAGAGCGGTCCATCAGAAGCCAGGACCCTTTTTCCTTCCACCCTCATCTCGTCGAAGGCCTTCTTGAAGATCACGTTCACCGAGCTCCCATTGTCCACCAATATCCGGGAGACGGTGTAGTTCTCCACCGCTGTCTGGATCACAAGCGCGTCGCAGAACGGATCCTCGTAGTCTGGCATATCTGCGGATGAGAAAGTGATCTTCTCCTCTAGGGGGGAGCCAGGGAAGTTGAGGCGACCCCTCAGCGGAACATGGTTTGAAGGCTCCCCCTGCGGGTTGCCTCGATCCCCACTCCCCCATGGATCACTCCGATCCCTCCTTGGGTCCCCACGTCAACCCTGTCTTCGCACCTGTCCTCAGCCTCTTCTCGCTGCACCTCAACGATCCTTACAGGCGGATCTTGCCTTCCGACCCCTCTGGCCCCTCTTATTTCCAGAAACTCTGGGCAGGTGACCGTTGCGTGACCCTCCTCCTGATGGAAGTCACAATATGGCAACGCCACCCTGCCCCATCTTCCTTCTCCTCCTCCCCTTCTTCCGGCTCCCCGAATTCTTCTTCCTCTTCCCCTTCCCACCTCCATAGCCTCCTGCGGCGGTGGGAAATGACCCCTTGGTCCTTGTCGCCATCCTCCCTGCTCCAGCCTTCTTTGCTCCCGGAAGTTATCTCTTCCCTGAAGTCCTCCTTGGCCCTGGGGGCGGCCCTCCTGAGGCCTCCAACCCAGTCGGTTGTTCGGCTCCCTGGCCCCCCCATGCTGTTGTCCCTGCCCTCGGGGCTCTTCTCTTCTCCTATCTTCCCTCGGCTCCCTCTGCTCCCTCTGCTCTCTCTGCCTTCCTACTACCGGCTCCTTCACATCATCCTCGGCCAACCTGGCCAGCTTCCTCGCAAACGCAGGGTTTGCCCTCTCAAAGTCTATCTCCTTCGCTGCCCTCTCCATGAGCTCCTCAAAAGAGAGAGGAGGCACCCTCTTCAACTCCATGCTGAAAAACCCTGGTCTCAGCCCCAGGGTGAAAGCAAGCATTAACGCATACCCTGGGACCTCCTGGACCAAGAGAATCTCCTCTTGGAAACGGTCCACATAGTGACCCAGCGTCTCCTCCGGCTTCTGCCTCACTGCAAACAGGCACTCAGCCTCCTTCTTCCTTTTCTTCGAAGTTGAGAACCTCAACAGAAAACCCCTGCGCAGATCCTCAAAGCTGTAGATGGAACTTGCCGGCAACTGGTGGAACCAGTCCCTGGCCTTCTCTTTCAGAGTGATGGCAAACAGCCTACACTTGAAGGCATCCGACATTTGCCTAATGGATACCACGTCCTCGAACCATTGCACGTGCTGAACCGGGTCGTCCTTCCCGGTGTAGTAGGTCATGTCCGGCTCCCGGAACCCCTCCGGCACTAGAGCCGAGACAATGAGCTCACTAAAGGGGGTCTCGCCCCCTGCCTGGCGAGAAGGCATGTCCCGCGACCTCGGCTGACTGGACCGATCCGCGAGACCGTGCCCGGGGAAAAGCTCCCGCACTGTCGCCTCCCTCTCGCCCAGGTCCACCGGTACCTCCTTCCCGGGACGCTGGCCTGGGAAGAGTTCCTGCGCGGCCACATCCCTCTCGCCTGCCTCCACCGGGACCTCCTTCCCGGGGCGCTGCCCTAGAGCGTTCTCGCCTAACAGCGGAACCACCTCCACTGGAACCTGCGGCGTCTCCCACTCATTCCTTGCCGAGAAGGCCAAGTTGATCGTCTGCATGACTTCTCGCCTGAAGTCCTCAAACATCTTCTTCGTCGCATCGTCTACCCGGGTGGGGGATCCTCCTGCGCCTGATCCTTCACCTTCGCCTCCCGCCATGGGACTTAACTCGAGATTTTCTTACACCGACTGCTTCCACGCTCACCGCACCAGAACTGTTGAAGCCAAAAATGACCTCAACGAATGTTCACGAACCAAAGTGCAGCTGACGCCTACTTCTCTCAAATCTCGACCCCTGACTGGCTGCTAAAGTCCTAAAACAGACCCAAAGCCTCAGCTGGGAGGTCCCACCACACACCCGGAAGATCTCTGAGAGCTTCCTCTCCAAAGCCAAATGCTGGGCTGGGAGCTCCTCAGAAAGTGCTAGAGTTAGAGAATAATGAAAGCCTGCTTTCCAAAGAGCCCCTATGGGTCTTTTTATAGTCTTCCTTTGACCTGAAAATACTGAAATACCCCTGAGGGGTCTGCCAATAGCCAAATCCCGCTACCATCCCAAGGGTATTTGGGTAATTTTACCTGGGGATAAAAAATAATAATAATAAAATAATCTCCTCTGGACTCCGGGTCCCACCCCGTGGGCCCACTTGGCGAGACCCCCGGCCTAGAAGGCTCTCGCTGGGTCCCCACTAGGCCCACCTTGGCGAGAACTCCTGCCAGGAAGGTTCTCGCGCTAGGTAGTCATGATTCCATTGCGAATGAAGGCTCACCTAAGGCCTTCTCGCCTGCCCTGGGCGGGAGCTTTCCCTAAGGCGGGAGCTTCCGTAGTCAAGCCATCTGCTCTGGTCGGTCGACGATCCCTCCTGCCGGGAGCTCGACTATCTGCTCCGGTCGGTCGACGATCTCTCCTGCCGAGAGCTCGACTTTCTGCTCTGGTCGGTCGACGATCTCTCCTGCCGGGAGCTCGACTTTCTGCTCTGGTCGGTCGACGATCTCTCCTGCCGGGAGCTCGACTTTCTGCTCTGGTCGGTCGACGATCTCTCCTGCCGGGAGATCGACTTTCTGCTCTGGTCGGTCGACTATCTCTTCTGCCGGGAGCTCGACTATCTGCTCTGGTTTCCCCAGCTTTCGCCTGCCCTTGGCGGGAGCTCCTTCACGGCGGAAGCTCCTCTGGCTTTGGACCCGAAGCCTGTCGTGGCGTGAACGATATCGCCCACCGCCAGGCGGGAGCCTTTAAGCACGAGAACTCCACAAGTATGCCTTAGGGTTAACCCAAGGCTAGCCTGAGGCTAGCCCAATCCCTCAGTGAAGTCTCCGGGTCCCACCCAGCGAATATGGGGTTGTACAATCACCAACTCCTAAGCAGACCCTGGTCCTCCCAAATCGAAAGCAGACGAATATCTCCCACTGGCGACCTGCTCAAAATGTCAATGCTCAAGCTAAGTGCTATTCTGTCAAAAGTGTATGCGCACCAAAGCACAACCATAACACAAAAAATTGGAAAAAGAGGATCTCTGTTTGAACAAAAGAACAAAAAAAATATGATGGTACAAAGGCACGCCCGCAAAATGAAGTGAAGCAAAGCAAATTAATAGATAAATATGGCACAATGGGATTGTATAACCCGTAATTCGTCGAGATCAGAAGTACTCAAGCAGACGGCTATTCGCAGACCATTAGGCGAGCTTGGGCGAGCAGAGGCGAGCTTGGGCGAGCAGAGGCGAGCTTGGGCGAGCAGAGGCGAGCTGTGGCGAGCAGAGGCAAGCTTGGGCGATCGAGCAGGGGTGAGCTTGGGCGAGCAGATGCGAGTTTTGGCGAGCTGTGGCGAGCAGAGCCGAGCTTGGGCGAGCAGAGGTGAGCTTGGGGGAGCAGAGGTGAGCTTGGGCGAGCAGAGACGAGTTGTGGCGAGTAGAGGCGAGCTTGGGCGAGTATGGGCGAGTATCTCACAAGTTTGGGCAAGTAGCCCTTGGAACTCGCTGTCAGCAACTGGATACTCGCCTATACCCCCCTAGGATTTCTCTATAAATAGCCCCTCAGAGGTACTGGAAATTACACTTTTGGAAGAGGCCGAGGTCCCCCCAAGTGGATACTCATCATGTCCTTGCCTGCCTAGTTCCTCACACAGCCTTTTGGTTGCAGAGGGGAAGTTTCTTCTAAGCTTCCGAGTACGTGGCGGGACCTCCCTGCTGGAGCATTTGTGGTGTGCTTGTAGATAGTTTTTTCTCTCTCTCTTGCTAGCCATTTGAATTGTGACGTCGGACCGTAGAATCAGTAACCTTAGGCTACCTTGATCTGAATTCTGAGGTCGGGAATTTTCCTGGCTTCAACAGGGATCATCCCTCAACATCAATATCAACATCATCATCCAAGGCATCCTCCACGCCAAGATCACCGCAATCCTCAACATCATCATCCAAGGCATCCTCCACGCCAAGATCACCGCAATCCAGTAACCTCCGAGCAACACAAAACCCCTTGTCAAAGCCCAAGCGGTACGTGGCATCGCGCTCAAGCAGATCAATCCTAATCGTCATCATCTCAGAACGGACCTCTTCTGCGATATGGGATCGCTGCATCTCAAAATCTTAAGACCCGTTATACTCGACCACCGCGGGCGCTCGCATAACCTCGGCCTCCTTCAGCTCCACGCTTAGTCGAGCATTCTCTTTCTTCAGCTGCCTCACCTCCATCTGGACGGACTCGGGACCTCCTAAAGAGTGACCGAACAAAGGTTCTTCACCACTACCGCACAGACGGACTCTAGTACTCCTTAGGACAAAGCGAGCAAAGTCTCTTCGCCAAATCTCAAGCCCTTTCTAAGCGTGCATGAACTAAGGTTCGTCATTGCCTCCCGAATAAACAGACCCCCGAGTCCATTCACACTACCAAGGCAAGGGGGCAAGTGTCCTCCCCTCACACTTAAGCAACAAGCTCCCGCCACTAACGCTTGGAGATAATCGCCAGCGATAGTGCATGGCGAACAAGGAGCATAAAAGCACTGAATACTCTTAGACTGCTGCAATGCATGTCACGACACTATGTCATCACCGCGCAAGCAACAACAAGGAGCAGTTCGGCAATTGCTGAGGTTCCCCGCCTAATGGAAACGACAGGATCTTCACCACGCAAGGCCGATGCCCGAGGGGAGTTGCAAGCTCAACACGTCACGCAAATGCCCACGCCGAGGGGAAGTTTCTCCCAAACTTCCAGGTATGTGGTGGGACCTCCCTGCTGGAGCACCGTGGGTGTGCTTATAGATAGTTTTCTCTCTCCCGTGATAGCCGTTTGAATTGTGGCGTCGGATCGCAGAATAAGTAACCTTAGACTACGACCTTGATCCGAATTTGGGAGTAGAGATTTTCCCAGCTTCACCAATGCCTATGAGGTCGTATTAGCCGATATATGTTATTATTGTAATTATTCATTATTGTAAAGTTTATATAAGGCACGAGACAGGAATAAAGATTCCACGGAAAAAGTATTTTCTCCTCATTTGACAATTTCAAACTTGATAAGTTATTATGGACTATCTTGAGCAGAGCCTCTGACAACAAAATCTCAATTTTAAAACAACAATTTAACATCCCCTTTTAAACTTCTTCATTCTAAAATGACACCAATATCTCAAAAATAGCCTTAGTTAATAAAACTATTTTGCCGGTCTTGTGCCGCTATAGCCACCCAAATTCTTAAAATCCAACAATGTACGATGCCTTGGCCGTTTGCCGTCAACAACAACGATCGATCTCCGCCAACACTACCCCAGCTAATGCACTCTAGCGCGGCGGTGCTCCGTCCCTTCCGGTCCACCGGTTCTCGAAATTTTTCTCTGTTGAGGAAAGTAAAGGCATTTTTCGAATCTTTAGGCTTCATTTGGGACGGTGGTGGTGGTCATGAACATAGGGGTTAAAATGTCATTCGTTAACACTCATTTAAGAAATTTGATTCACTTTTATGTTCAAACTAAATATGTTTGTTAAGTGAGCCTATAAAAATGCATAAAAATGGCATTAATGCGTAAAATCATGAGTGCCCCTTATAAAAATGGCAATGTGTATTAATTATCTATTAATGATTAAATTTACCAGCACAGTTGCACCCGATTAATTAGACCTTGACAATTGCTTCTCTTAGCGATACATAATAATTATATAATAAACATTAACTTATAAAAGGTAAATATCTTAGAAAGTACCTATCGAAGTTGCTGGACCCATACCTAACATCACAGAGTTATAATTCAGACCCGTTTGACTTGATGGTAGAGTCAATGAACACGATCGTTATGAACCGTCGTTCGTGAACATCCGACCTCATCAAAAGAAAAGTCATCCATTTTTATATTCAAAAGAAGTTTTCTTTGCTTTGTGACGGTCACAACCGTTATCATGCCAAACATACATTTTATGACGGTGATGTTTTTCTCCAAACTCATGGAGCCTCAGGCTGCGTTTGGCTAGTCATTAGTTGATTGCTTAACAAATAGTATATTTTCAGTTGTCTCAATTGGTGCGCCCGATGGCCTTCAGGCAGAGCACGGATCGGATACTGTAGACCGACCTACGACGCCCTCCAATAAACAATAATTCAATGCCCGCCCTTTTGCACACATTTCTTGGTCAGACATGCGACCTCTTATGTCGCTTGCACCAAACTATCCTTTAACGAATTTCGTTGGATCTACCGGTTTGGTGACTGTAGGATTTAATTTTTCGCACCCAAGAAGCTTTCTGCACGCACGACTATTTACACGTGATTGATCGAAAATAAGTCCCTATTTTAATACCACCACATTACCCCTCTATTTTAATGATCCATTTTTTGTACGTATACTAACCTAATTTCTAAGATGCGCGAGCAGATCCGGCCGTAGGAGTTGTTGATGTAGCTATTAATTAACGACGCAGATGAAAAACGCAAAAATACGATCGTATTTCTCGAATACGTCCGTATCAGAAACCCACCGTATTACGTACCAAATAAATCCGTGCCGTTGATTAAAAGCCACGCGATCAAGTATACAATCGAATCGGCTCACGCACCTCTCTGGGTGCGACACACACGCACCAAGTTATTTTCGCTATTTAAATCACTATTTCATTATCTCTCTTGGCGGGAGAGAGCTCGACTTCCTCAGGGGACACGTGTTGTTTGCTGAGAGGATGTGTACCAGCGTATCATTAGCCAGCTACTATATATTTATGTTCCCACTCACCCTGTTCTTCTGTTCTTCAGCCTTCTCCTCGTTGGGGGCGGGAAAATCAGAAATCATGGCGGGCTTGGTGATCCTCTCTCTCTCTCTTCTCTCTCTCTCTCTCTTCTCTCTTTGCTCTCTCCTCTAGCAATTTCCATTGTATTTCTCTTGTTCTAGGTCAAATAAGTTCCTTCGTCTATGCATTTTTTCGTCAGATTCTCGAAGTAGATCTTCAATGCAATCTCTGCAAAAAGAAGATCAAGAAGGTCCTCCGCAAACTCGAAGGTAATCCGCCCCTATTTCATTCCCAGGCGACTAATTCTAATTTTCTAATTTTCACGAAATTAATCGTGAATGTCTAGCATCGATCGGTTGTTTTTTTTTCTTCTCTAAATTAATGAATTGGTAATAATTTATTTCTTCGAGATCGGGAGGAGATCCTACCGCCGAAGTACAATGAAGAGGACGGCACCGTCACCGTCACAGGGCCATTCGATCCGAAGAAGCTCTCCAAGAAGCTTTGCTGCAAGGCCTGCAAGGTCATCAAGAAGATTACGATTTTGGTGGAAAAACCCGATAAGCCTCCTCCTCCTTCCTGCGGATCCCATCCACCTGATCCCCCAGTGTCACCAGAAAAACCGAAACCCGAGTGTATATATCTGTATCCGTATCCGTATCCGTATCCGCAACCCTGCTCGTACCCTTGTCCTGTGGTCTGGCCGCTCATTCCACTGTGCCGCTGCAATGGCTCGTGCCAATGTAAGTCTATCGTAGATCCTCCGCCGGCGGTGCATCCTGCGCCGGCGCCGATTTGTGCGACCCCATGTTACGATGGGTGCAGGTCTTGCCGGTTCATCTGCGAGGAAGAGCCATCCGCATGCTCCATCATGTGATTTCTCTTCTGATTTCAGTAATTACCTAAAAATAATGTAAATAGCAGGGTAATTAATAAAATCATTGTTTTCAGTGTTTATGTTTCGGTAGTTGTTTGTTGAAATGACAGAAATAAAAGTAGCTGTATTAGGCTAGGTTTGGGGCAGCTTATCGCGACTTATTGGCGACAGAAATGTCATTGTCATGCCAAAATTTTATGTCTCAAAGTAGTTTCTTTTTCGTAACATTTGTGATGTCAAGCATACATTCTATGACAATGATGTTTTTGATCAACCATACCAGAGCAAATAAGGTACGATAAGCCGCGCCAACTGCAGTCTTAGACATTAGAGTGATGTTATAAGCTGGCATAATATGATAATTTGTAATTAGTCTAGAATCTTATTTGCACTCCGAGCTATTCAAAAACTAATGATGTGCTAATGATATGCCTCAAAATTTTTCCGACGCACAAACGAGTAACACGGGGCGTGTTTGTGGTTTGGGAATGTTCTATGTACAACCTCGGGCTCACAGCCTGGCGAGAGGCCCCAGGCGAGAGAAAGGGCCCTGGCAAGAGGGCCCAATCGAGAGGCTCCAGGCGAGCGAGTGGGCCCAGGCGAGAGGACCCTAGCGAGAGGTACCCGGAGAGAGGGGCCATCTTGGTTCAGGGCCATTTCAGGTAGGGCCAGGCCCACCTTTTGGGTCCCAGGGGTATTTTTACTCTTTTACCCTTGGTGGTCTGCGATTAGCCATTTAGGACAGCGGAGTTCGGCTGTTGGCAGACCTAGCCGGGGGCATTCCGGTAATTTCAGGATGGATTAGTTTAGTTATTTGCAGTCCCAGTTCAAAGGCCTATAAATAGACCGGTAAGGTGCCTTAGAAAAGCAAGCATTCTTGACTCCTCTCTCTTCTAAGACACCTAGCTCAGTATTGGCTAGGGAGGGGAAGAGCTTTAGTTTTAGTCTCTTCCGGGTAAGAGGTGGGACCTCCTCACTGAAGCTCCCGGTCTAGTTCTTCGCTTTGAGCGTGATCCCGAGGGAGTAAGCACGAGCTGCCCCTGTAGTTCCGAGCTTTAGGTGGAGTCGACTTTGTTGGTTCCAACATTCTAGAAGTTGGGTGTCACGCCTAGAAGATGAAGACTCGAAGTTTTAGGGTATGCGGCCTGAGGCGCATGGGCGTGTGCCTAGGGCATGCACCGTTCTGATAGTTTTGCGACGATTGCTACACGTTTGTTGATGAAAATACGCGTCTTTTTATATTAACTCCTTGTCATTCTATTTTCTGTGCGGAAATCTGAAGCGACAATTTGGCGCCTGTTATGAAAAACTCGTTCTGGAATTTGTGTATTATATTTTTCAATATTCACCCACCCATGCGATCTCCAATGTTTTGAATAGTGAAAATCTGATTGCCGTAGTCCATCTTGGGTATGAATCACAAAAATCCATTTCTTCAATGATTGTTCATTTATATTTCGTTATTCATTCTTCTCGTATTTAGGCAACGCGATGTGTCCCCGAGTGAAATTAATGATGTTGGTGATGTATTTGTATGCGCATTCATGTTCAGTTATACCCTTATCATTACCATGCATCGATGCAATCTTATTTATGTCAATACTATTCTATACTTAAGGTTCATTTGTTTCTTAATCCCCTCAGAAGCTAATCGCCTGTTTGCCTTTATACAAGGCCATACATATGCGAGTACTCATTATCAGTGATATACAATCATTCCATGTTACCATACATGACTCATCATAAGTTTGAATAAGAAGAATGCATAAAATGAAAAAGAGACAATAAAGCATAAACTTAAACAGGTAGCTCTCACCATCAGTCGTTCTTGTATCGCAACTCATGTCATTGTCACGTATATTTGGAGGTGCCATCCGTCACGATATCTGTGATTAGCAATCGTTTCATTAGGCAATTTTTCTATCGGGGTTACACCTCTTTATAAATCGGTCATTGACAATTAGGTTAACATCATTTGGGAGCTACATAACCAACCCTCTCAAGTTTATAACCATAAAGGGGCATAAGTTCAAATCAGTTATCAAGCTCAGTTTGAACCCTCCATGCCAATTATAGACCAATTAAATCTGGACATAAGAACAATAACAAATAAATCCATACTATAAGGGGTTGCCGGCTAAGAGGATACATGCCCTATATTAGCTGGCTCCTTACATCAATGATCCCCAAACCAATTAAGAGGTGGGTTAACAACACCCACAATAAGAAAAACCGTAGTACTAACAGTGCAAGGACAACTATCTTTGGGCAGTAAAATTTCCCAAACATCTAGGGAAACAGAACATACAGCAGCAGTATAAGAAAACCATAATTTTGCAGGTATAAGAAAAGAAAGGGAAAGAGACTCATAATGATCATATGACAACAATAGTTCAGTTTAGGTGGCGGTGGTGGCACACACACAGAGCCGCAATAGCACCAAAACCAGCTATAGGTGACAAGAAATCCGTGTAGCAGTACGCAACAATCAGCCACGCATAACAAGAGCCTCAAAGTAAAAGAAACTATGAAAGATTAAGAGATATAGAGAGCTCACAGTGGAAGGTTTGAGGTCGAGATCTGCCGATCGAGGGTACAAATTTCTACAAAAACCATAGTAGCACCACAAAGAGCTAAACATCAGCCCTTGCCAAGCTTTCCCAACCCAGTTTATAAGAGGAAGAAAGGTTGTTTATCAGCAATAAGAGAGACCGAGTAAACCCTAGCGCCATCTCCGCCTTTTACAGCTCCAGGCGGTGAGAAAAGAGATGAGTCTCGGGAAAGAAAACAGGGCTCAGGATATAAATCGCCATCACCGTTTTCCAAACTACCACCGCCTTCAATTAATTCTTCCACAATGACTAATAAACCAACATATATGTGTGTAATGCCTACTTGTGACTGTACCAATATTATACCGGATGCCAAATAAACTATTAAAATTTCTTATAAACCTAACCTGCGGCATCAACTTTGTCAAGCATCAATGTGATGAAATAAATACCCAAATTACATGCAGGCCAATGAATGTAATGCAATTATATCCATATATTAGTGCAAATATATCCATACAACGAAATGTTCCCGTAGATAAAGATAGCGATCCTTTTCAACGACTCGAGCGCCGCTAACCTTTCAAAGCGATGTCGAGTAGACACTGATTATTTCATTTTCATCATAGAGGATATTTAATTGGACATTTTAACTCTGTTTGGGTTACTTCACGTTTTGGGCCGTTACAACTCCTTCCCCCCTTATAAAGATTTTCGTCCGCGAAAATTTGAGACTATATCAATGTTACAGTGGGTCAATTTGATTTAATCATTTATTGGGTGACTTATTTAACTGTGAATCAATTTTCTATGCATCATTGTCGGGATAACCTTCAGAACACATTAACGTTGTGTTTAACCTAAAACTTTTATAACAAACATCATTGTGAACACTATAAGTTTTGAATTGCACACCCTTCATTACATGTTCAACCACTTTGTCGATATCAATTTATTCTTAAAATGACTCAATTTAATGCGATAATTCGATAACTAGTTTCATCTGATCCTCCCTTTCAATCAGTTCTTGTTTTCCATCATGTCGAATCATTAACTTGTTTCACAAATCTCATAGCAACAACATGACATCGAAGGCACTTCGTCAACAAATGCATATTAATTTACCGTTATGTCAAAACTATAAGATAAAAATTGAAAGTGGAGTTGTCATGTATATTCAATTGCTTGTTCATTTTATTTAACTGTATGGTTTCAATGCGTTGTCTCACTCTTTGAAACTCGTGACACAAATCATATCCTATATTATGCATGGATTTGTTGATTCATATTCTCGTAATATGGCAATGCCTTACCTTGTGCAAGTAAAGTTCCTGAATCATAACATCAAATTTCATGATGCCCATGTCATATTATCAACTTTTATTCCTCAGTCCGAATTTCTTTTACCGTTGATTTGTTACCTCAATTATAGTTGGACTTCGAACCCCTAACTTCTCTTCACAGACATCGAAGTAATAATTTACCATATATGATGCAAGTGGGTTATCTTATGCAGATTCAATTCATGAAGTGTAGCATACCCATCATAATTATTTTCATTGTCTTTCATGATCATGATTCTAATGCAATAATCTCGAAGTTTTGATTGCAAACGTTGTTATTTAACTTTCATACGAATGCGTAACAGTGTCGCCAATGAAAACAAACACTTGTCTCGCCTTAATTCGATTTGGACCAATATCGTTACTTAGCCTTCTATGTGTACTATTCACGTCAAATCGTGTGTAAATATTTTGTACTCACCACCGAACTTCTTGAAAACCTGACTCTGATACCATTTGTGAGGCCCCATTTTTGGACCCCACATAATTCTGTATCTAAGCTACTTTCAAGACAGTTGTCCCAGGACAAAGTAAGGCTAGTGAGTAGCAAAAAAATACACATAATAAGACGTACCTCAAATATTACAGATGTCTAAGCGTCTTTTCAGTTTATCCACGATCAACTTCACTCTTCATTACAAACCCAAAACTATGTCAAGTACCTGTACAAAATGACAACGGGCTTAGTCATAAAAATATGACTAAGTGAGGTGCATACCTCTTTAGTTGCTGTACACATAAACACATGTAACAGTTATAACAATGTCATAAACATAGATCTTTACGAACCACATTACATACCTGTCCTGAAACTGTGTATCCATGTTATCTCTGTCATGTTAGTATTCATAAGTACTATATAAACAGTTATAGGGCAATATTTGTAGTAATAGTATCAGTGTAACCATGAAACAATGTATGCAATGTAAGCAACGGACCTGTAATCATACAAACTATTTAAGCACCGTAACTGTGAAACCTATCTCAATTCTATCTGTATAACTATCATTCTTATGGTATCTTTTACATTAGGTCATGATAAGGGTAACTGTGACAGTATCAATATCAATAGCCGTATTTCAGTATTTCATTCTTTGGGCCCGACCCTTCCGGGTCATCAGTATACCAAAACCAGTACGTACAACACGCGTTTACGCCCTCAGGCTCGACTGGTTTGGCAAATCATCAGTATTTGTATGCGCATTCATGTTCAGTTATACCCTTATCATTACCATGCATCGATGCAATCTTATTTATGTCAATTCTATTCTATACTTAAGGTTCATTTGTTTCTTAATCCCCTCAAAAGCTAATCCCATATTTTCCTTTATACAAGGCCATACATATGCGAGTACTCATTATCAGTGATATACAATCATTCCATGTTACCATACATGAATCATCATAAGTTTGAATACGAAGAATGCATAAAATGAAAAAGAGACAATAAAGCATAAACTTAAACAGGTAGCTCTCACCATCAGTCGTTCTTGTATCGCAACTCATGTCATTGTCACGTATATTTGGAGGTGCCATCCGTCACGATATCTGTGATTAGCAATCGTTTCATTAGGCAATTTTTCTATCGGGGTTACACCTCTTTATAACTCGGTCATTGACAATTAGGTTAACATCATTTGGGAGCTACATAACCAACCCTCTCAAGTTTATAACCATAAAGGGGCATAAGTTCAAATCAGTTATCAAGCTCAGTTTGAACCCTCCATGCCAATTATAGACCCATTAAATCTGGACATAAGAACAATAACAAATAAATCCATACTATAAGGGGTTGCCGACTAAGAGGATACATGCCCTATATTAGCTGGCTCCTTACATCAATGATCCCCAAACCAATTAAGAGGTGGGTTAACAACACCCACAATAAGAAAAACCGTAGTACTAACAGGGCAAGGACAACTATCTTTGGGCAGTAAAATTTCCCAAACATCTAGGGAAACAGAACATACAGCAGCAGTATAAGAAAACCATAATTTTGCAGGTATAAGAAAAGAAAGGGAAAGAGACTCATAATGATCATATGACAACAATAGTTCAGTTTAGGTGGCGGTGGTGGCACACACACAGAGCCGCAATAGCACCAAAACCAGCTATAGGTGACAAGAAATCCGTGTAGCAGTACGCAACAATCAGCCACGCATAACAAGAGCCTCAAAGTAAAAGAAACTATGAAAGATTAAGAGATATAGAGAGCTCACAGTGGAAGGTTTGAGGTCGAGATCTGCCGATCGAGGGTACAAATTTCTACAAAAACCATAGTAGCACCACAAAGAGCTAAACATCAGCCCTTGCCAAGCTTTCCCAACCCAGTTTATAAGAGGAAGAAAGGTTGTTTATTAGCAATAAGAGAGACCGAGTAAACCCTAGCGCCATCTCCGCCTTTTACAGCTCCAGGCGGTGAGAAAAGAGATGAGTCTCGGGAAAGAAAACAGGGCTCGGGATATAAATTGTCATCACCGTTTTCCAAACTACCACCGCCTCAATTAATTCTTCCACAATGACTAATAAACCAACATATATGTGTGTAATGCCTACTTGTGACTGTACCAATATTATACCGGATGCCAAATAAACTATTAAAATTTCTTATAAACCTAACCTGCGGCATCAACTTTGTCAAGCATCAATGTGATGAAATAAATACCCAAATTACATGCAGGCCAATGAATGTAATGCAATTATATCCATATATTAGTGCAAATATATCCATACAACGAAATGTTCCCGTAGATAAAGATAGCGATCCTTTTCAACGACTCGAGCGCCGCTAACCTTTCAAAGCGATGTCGAGTAGACACTGATTATTTCATTTTCATCATAGAGGATATTTAATTGGACATTTTAACTCTGTTTGGGTTACTTCACGTTTTGGGCCGTTACATAGCATACTCCCTAATTCCTTCAGATAAAAGAGACAAGCTAGACAAGAAGGGGAAAAAATGTATATTTATAGGATATAGTGAAGAGTCCAAAGCATATAGGCTCTATAATCCTATAACTAAAAAGCTGCTCATTTCTCGAAATGTCATCTTCAATGAGTCAGCCAGTTGGAATTGGCAATCAGAAGAACTCCTAAAGAAACCACAACCAACTGTCCAACACTTTCATATAACCACTGATGGATACCCCCATGAGATGGATGCAGAAATTGCTCCAGAGGAGTATGAGGATATGTCTCCAGAAGTGACACATACCCCTCAAGCTCATATAACTGCTACCCCTCAAGAGCAATGACTCCATCCCCTGCAGAATCACCAAGCTTAACACCTGTTAGAATGAGAAGGTTAGAGGATATTTACCAGCATACTGAAACTGCGCTGTTAACATCTACTCCCAATTGTTATGAAGAAGCCTGTACAAATCCCATTTGGAAAGCTGCTATGCAAGAAGAGTGGGATACTATAGAAAAAAATAAGACATGGACTTTAGTTCCTCTTCCAGTTAATAAACAGCCAATTGGATTGAAATGGTTATTTAAAACCAAAGTAACAGAAACTGGTAAGATAGCTAAACACAAGACCCGGCTAGTGGCCAAAGGATTCTCACAAAAACAAGGAGAGGACTTTGAAGAAACCTTTGCCCCTGTGGCTAGATTGGATACTATTCGTTTAATCCTAGCTCATGCAGCTCAAAATAACTATCCTATCTACCACCTTGATGTTAAAGCAGCTTTCTTAAACGGAGAAATTAAAGAAGAACTATATGTTCAACAACCAGCAGGATATGTGAAAGAAGAAGAGAAAGAAAAAGTCTACCGTTTACATAAAGCCCTGTATGGTCTGAAACAGGCCCCAAGAGCCTGGAATGCTACCATTGATAAGCAATTTCTTAACCATGGCTTTAATAGGTGTTTAAGTGACCCATCTCTGTATGTTAAATGGGATAATAAAAACCAGCTTATCATAGGACTATATGTAGATGATATGCTTGTGACAGGAAATTCAACCCAGATGATGGAAGACTTCAAAACTCAAATGAAATCTACCTACTCTATGACAGACTTAGGTCAGATGACATATTTCTTGGGTCTTCAACTTCAAAGAACTCCAACCGGCATTTTCTTATCCCAGCAAAAATTTGCTAAAGATCTACTAATAAGGGCCCAATTTGATCAGTGCAATGCAACCATGACTCCTATGCAGACCAAACAACCATTGAAGAAATATGATGGAGAAGAAGAATTAACAGATGAAAAGAAATATAGATCTTTAACAGGCTCACTACTGTACTTAACTCACACCAAGCCTGACATTGCAAATGCCGTCCAACAAATAACCAGATTTATGCAAACTCCAACACACTCTCATCAGCTGGCCCTGAATCGTATCCTTCGATACATTCAAGGCACACTCAACTATGGCCTTTCATATAAACTGAAGAAGGGACAGATCTATTTGGCTATGCAGATGCAGACTGGGGTGCTAATTTGGATGATAGAAAGAGTACCTCCGGCTATCTATTTCTACTTGGGTCAAAACCAGTGATATGGGGAGTCAGAAAGCAACCTACAGTGGCCCTCTCAACGACGGAAGCCGAATACATGGCGTTAAGCACAACCAGTTGTGAATGTCTTTGGATCCGTCAAATACTGAAGGAACTCAGAGGACAAGAAATTCAAATGGCCACAATAATCCTCTGCGACAACACTTCGACAATATTCCTCACACAAAATCAAATTACTCACAAAAGAAGCAAACATATCGACTTACGGTTTCATTTCATACGAAATCAGGTCGAAAATGGAACAATCCAAGTGCTTTATTGCCCCACGACTCTGCAGTTAGCAGATCTCCTTACCAAACCCCTGGATCGTGACCGCTTCGCTGATTTGCGCAAGAAAATCGGTGTCGATGTATGCTTGGCTTACAGGAGGGATGATGATCTAAGCCAGAACAACAAGCGACAACACCTGCAGCCATAAGAATGAACGGATAGAAGAGAAGACAACGTGCTACTTGGAAACCCTATCCAGAAGAGCAAATCGCAGAAGGCACGCCGCTATAAAATAAAAATAGCAGTTTATAAAAGCATAAGTTATTATTACAGTTTTGTAAAAAAAAAACCTGTACATTTCTCATGTATATCACTATGAAAGTCAATATTAGGGGCTTGTCCTGTATTGAACTATTCTGCTATAAATACATGAGATATCTGTAATTGTTTTAGCTATTAAAAAATATAATATCAGAACTTTGTAACATCTCCTGTTCAGAGCTCCTCGGATATATTTTATATTTCCTGTGTAATAACAGGTCTAACGTTCATGAACGACGGTTCATGACCATTGTGTTCACGACCGTGGAAACCAAGGCCACTCTTTGATGTGATTCCTTCTACCGGAATGTCAGCCAGCTTGCCAAAAGTAGAAGCGAAAATACTATAAGCCGAGTCAACCCAAAGAGCACCCAACACCAAGCTGTCAACCCCTCGATCGTTGGAGCAGGAACGAAAATACTGCTCTTCAGAGTACAAATTAAATGAAGCACACACCCAACGGTATTTCATATCTGATGTTGGGGAAGAATGGACGGTTAGGATGGATTAATCGGGCGGATGAATTTTATCAGGCAGCCCGGTCCCTGGTGAATAGTAGCGTGTATGAGAGCGATTTTTGGTGCGTTCCTCACACCAAACAGTGTGCACAAAAATAAATTGAGCGCCTTTTACGCGTAGGCCTCCTCTTCATCCATTTTTTTGAAAGGAGTGAGCGAGCTCTCCCCTCTCCCCCCTCAGCCGGCGATTGAAATGCCCTACCTCCCAGAAAAATTTCAGCAGCTCGGAAGCTAACTGTAGCTTGTTGAGCTCGAGTTAGCTTCCGAGCTGCTGAAATTTTTCCGGGAGGTCGCGCATTTGAATCTCAGGCTGATGGGGACAGGGGAGCTCACGTAAAGATTTAAGTTCGCACACACAATTAGGTCGGAGAAACTCACCTAAAAAATCCGAATGGGAGGGGGCTCGGCTGGGGATGGCCGATGGGGATGGGGAAGGGGGCAGCCACCGGAAAATATCCACACCGACTTCTTATAGCATTGTTATCCGCTTTATCTTTTTTTCCTTGTGATTTTTCTTGAACAAAAACAGCAGCCTTAGAGTCTTAGACCAAAGCTTTTTTCCTTTCCTCCTCCCCCCATCAGTTTCTATTTATGCCCAACTATACTTTTTTTTGGTCCAACATGTAGGCCTCATTAACTTAATATTTAACATTTAAGAGTGACGGATCCCCGCCACAGCCATGCCAATACAAGTTAGGCTTTGTTAGGCGCGGCGGCCATGAAAGTTCTGGTCACTAACAGTTGTTCATGAACATTCAACGCGACCTTTTTTTGCTCATATGAGTTTGGGCAAAAATTCCAGTTTGTTTGACATGGTAATTGTTGCGGACTAACTCGACGTTTCGGTCTGGCCGGAATTCTTGGACCGTTTTAGCTCTCGGAACGGTTGAGCGCGCACACAGTCAAAAGAGTAGGTTGATTGTACACAAGCATTTTTAACGTAGAAAAACTCCTCAACTGGGTAAAAAACCACGTGACCGAATCCGTGCCGGTCAAAATCCACTATTTTCTGGAGGTTATAGTTGGTTTATGAAGTCGAGGGTTACAGACCACATCTCGTTACAGTTATGAGGTGAGAGAACACTTTGCACGCGACAGATGACAGACCGTCGCGCCGGGAGTTGTTACAGATTGCACTTCGCGCCGGTGGTCTTTGGATAACGACTTGCCGATTTTGGATGGGAGGCGGAGCACTTGATCTTGTCGTTGCAGGAGCCTCTTGGAACTTGGACGATTTGGCTTTTACGAGTGGCTGTGACTTGACCTACTTATGGCTCGGGTGTGTCTTGAGTGCAGCTCGGAAGTGTCTCGTAGGAGAAAATTAACAGAGCACCGACTTGAGGAAGAAGAAGACTCTGAAGAGAAAGATGAGAAATGAGGAGGCCTGAGGCTCCTTTTATCGGCTCCGGGAAGTGGTTACGGTGGTTATGCGGCTATCCGCACACCGCAACCACCTTCATAAATGTTTTTATTATAGTTTTAAATGCGCTTATCATGCTATTTGGAGACCGCCATAAATAATTTAATAAAATACTAATTAAATTCCCCCCACTAACCCGATGGTTAGTGGGTGGTTACGCGCGAATCGAAAGGCTGAGGACGCTTCCCCTTGATCGGACGGCGGGAGCGGGCCTCCACGGGCGGCCGGCGAACTTGCAGCCAAATTCGCCGGCGAGGGGAGCGCCGCCGACGGCAGCTGAGGAGGAGCGGCCGCTCTCCTTGGCCGCGCACCAGCGGTCGAGGGAGGGGGCGGCCGGGGCGGCCGACCCTTTGGCCACCGGCGGCCGGCCGCCCGGGCAGCCCCTTTCTCGACCGCCCGCGTGGCCGCGCGGGCGGCCGAGAAAGGGGCTGCCCGGGCGGCCGCCCTCCTTGGTCGCGTCGGCGGCCCGGGCGGCCGTTCCCTCGGGCGCCCTGGCGGTCGAGCGAGGGGGCGGCCCGGGCGGCCGACCCCTCGACCGCCCCGACGGCCGAGCAAGGGGGCGGCCCGAGCAGCCGACCCCGGACACCGGCCGCCCGCCGTCGGCGAGGTGCGGCGGTTCCCCCATCATTATGTGTAGTGGTATCGGCGTGCGGGGGATCAGTCGTGGTGATCGCGTGCGCGGTCAAACCCATGATCCAACTTCTTTTGGGTGGAGATCATGGGGGTGTGACTATGTGCACACCTATTTCCTATAAAATGGGGTTCATTCCTAACAACAATGATTATGACTATCATCAAGAAGAGTGATGAGGATTAACCCATTTTTAAACCATTTGGGGGGCGCATAGCCGTTCCAAATGAGGGGATCATGGGACCGGGTCCCCGCCGGCCACCGCCGCCCCCGCCGGCCGGTCGTCTCTCACCAACATCCGCCGGCCCCCGCCGCCCGGCCGGTCGTCTCTCGCCGCCGGCCGGCTCCCGTCGCCAGCAAGCCGCCTCCCGCAGCCGGCCTCCCGCCTCCCGCCGCCGACCTCCACCGACCGGCCGCCGGCCGGCCGCCTCCCGCCGTCGGCCGGCCGCCTCCCGTCGACCACCGTCGGCCGGTTGCACGCCTCCCGTGCCTCCACCATCCGATTGTGATGGGGCCTCCGTATCCGTCCGATCCGTGGGTAACCACTAACTAACCCACCTAGTTAGTCGGGGGACCTACCATGACCTCCCCATGGGGGCTATAAAAGGACCCCCATGGGCTCCTCATTTCGGACCCTTTTCTCTTCTCCGGCTCTTCTTCTCTTTCCTCAGGTGAGAGCTCTCCCGCCTCCTCCACCAAGTCGGCCTCTGCTCGCCGTGAACCACCGCCAGTCACCACCAGTCATCGGCGGCCACCAGCATCCACCAGCGGCTACAAGCACCCCACTAACGCGTTGGCAACAAGAGGACGCCCAAGACCGCGAGGAAGCCGAACGAAGAAGACATCTGAAGCCAGCAAGCGCGCGCCGCCCCGAGCACGCTCACCAGAAGCTTCCCGCACGTTCTCTCATCTAAGTCACTTCCGCGGTGCAGCCTGTTGCCCGCAGGAAACTACGGTCTCTCTCTCTCCCCTCAAATTGTAACGGGAGCGGCCTGTCGCCCCGATTCACCAAACATATTGTAATCACCGAAAGCTAGTGGAATTTGACCGGCACAGACCCGGTCACGTGGTTTTTTACCCATTTAAGGGGTTTTTCCACGTCATCAAGACTTGTATCTACTGTTCATCTTCATTGACTGTGTGCGCGCTCGACCGCTCCGTAAGCTAAGACGGTTCAAGTTAATCCGGTCCGACCGGGGCATCGAGTTAGTCTGCAACAAAGAGAAAGTTAGTTCTGAACATAAAAAAGGATGAAATTTCTAATTAGGCGAGATCGGGCGTTCACGAACGATAGTTCATAACCACCATGCCAAACGGAGCCTTAACCTGATTTGACCGAACAACATCCCACCTCAGACACATAAAATAACAAAAAAATGTTAAGAATTAAAAAAAGCCAACAGAGATTAAATTTAGGCTGTGTTTGTCACAGCGGTAGCGTCGGGAACATTGTGGTTATGAACCATTTATCATGAGCGTCCAATCTTATCTAAGAAATTTCGTTCAGTTTTATATTCAAAGTTGGTTTCCTTTTCGCTGGTATAATACGATAACGCAAACATAAGATGTGCATGTTCTCCAAAAACTTAGCTTTTTATATTCCAGATTCTACTATTTTGTGTTAGTTAATTAATTTTTCTCATTATTTTCTCTCCTAAGGTCAACTCAGAATCTCAGGCAGCAGGGCACGTTGTCTATATATTTAGGGCAATGTTAATAGCATCCCTGAAGTCGCTATTAGCAGTCATTTCAATGTGTTATTTTGATTTTTTTGAGGTGCTATTAACCAATAGAAAGGTGCTATTAACATTGCCCTTTATTTATTAATAATTACTTATAAACCCTTAAGAAGGCTGGAACCGTGGAAGTAAACAAACACATTTCTTATAAGAAAGTATTGTAGATGATTCCTACCAAATTACACGTTAAAAGCGTAAGAGTCTGAATTAGAATTTAATTCAATTCAATATTCACATAAATTAGAATTGGGTTGAATTGCTATTGCATGTCATCCGGTTTTTCTCAGGTCTGGAGAATCATACCGACTTAGCTCGGAATTGGACCGGGCGCGCAAACAGTCAATGAGAAAACCAGAAAATGGCAAAAGACTTTTTTTTAATATGAAAAATTCGAAAATAGTGGAAAATCACATGGCCGGGTTTGTGTCAAGCCAAAATCCTCTATTTTGATGAGTTTACAAGAGTTGACAGTTTCCTCGGAGAGGGACAGGTGTAACACCTCCCCTGCAATGATCATATAATATGGGTCTGGCCGGGACCCCGCAGCATATAGACGCCACAACTTTGGTAGTATAATATGATATACGAACACTATTGTTGCGGCCAAACTCGGCGCTCCGGTCGATCCGGACTAAATTGGACCGTCTTAGCTCGCGGTGCGGTCGAGCGCGCACACAGTCAGTTGAAAAAAGGAAAATGTACACCAGGAGTTTTGACGTGGAAAGCCTTTCAACCGGGTGAAAAATCACGTGACCGGTTCTGTGCCAGTCAAAATCCACTAAGTTGTTGTAGGTTACAAAATGTTAGAAGAATCAAGGGCGACAGACTGCTCTTTGTTACAAAAGTGGAGGTGAGAGGGAGACTTGCTCTTCCCACGGGCAACAGGCTGCGCTGTGGAGAGGGCTTGAACGGTAGAATTCGCGTGAGTCATCGGAGCTTGGAAGCTAGCGCGGCGTTTCACGCAAGGATGTCTTGTAAGCCTTCTTCTTCTTCAGGTTTGGGGACTTAGTCGTTTTCACCTCGGCGGAGCTTCGCGGTGGCTGGAGAATTCTCTACGGCAGGAAACAGGCAGAGCTCTGGCGCAAAGAAGAAGAAGCTGCGGAGAAAAAAAGGTGAGAAATGAAGAGACCATGAGGTTCTTTTTATAGGCTCCAGGTGGGCCCCACCACTAACGTAGTGGGTTAGTGGGTGGTTTCCCCTTGATCGGACGGCCGTGGTGGCGCGCCATGATCGGATGGTGGAGGTTCGGGCGGCGAGCCACCGGCTGGCGGTGGTTAGCGGGAGCGGCCGGCCGGTGGCGGTCGATAGGTGGAGGTGGTTGGCGATGGCTGGCGGTGGCCGGGCGTCGGCGGCGGTCGGCGGCGATCGGTTGCGGCGGCGGTCTTCTCTCTCCCCTTTTTCCCCATTTTGTGGATCTCATGTTTGGTGGGAGAGAAAGAGGGGGGAATTGGATGGAAGAGATAATAGATGAGAGAAAGTGGGCCCTCCACTTCTCCCATCATGAAGGGAATCATGGGGTTGACTAGTCAACTCCATGATTTCATTTTGAGGATTGCTATGTGCACCCCTAAAGTTATAAAATGGATCCAATCCCTAACAATTGCCCCCCAAATCCTTTGTTGTTGGTGAGCCGTGTGAGAGGCAACTAAGGATTTTAATCATCTTCTTCCCTGCTTCCATGTCTTCCTCCGGAGAGAAGGCCGAGAAGGCGAAGAATGGTGTCTCGAAGGTATGCTCGTACTTAAGCGATTGGCGATGGCGGTGCTACATCAAGTTGAAGGATCGACGACGGGGGCTTCGGGAAAGGTGCCGGCGAATCCACTCGTGAGGGGGTCCGCGCGCTTGACGGTGCGAAGGCGCGCCGACGCAACGACGGGCGAGTGTAAAGGCGCACCGGGAGGCACGCAAGCGCGCGCGGGGGTGCGCACGCCCAACCAAACGCGCTCGCGCGGGAGCGCGCACGCGTCTCAGCGTGCGGGTGCGTGCGCACAAACTCGGCGCGCGGGTGCGCGCGCGCTGGTGCACGCATGCAACCTCGCGCGCAGGGGTGCACGCGCGGGGGTGCGCGCGCGGGGGTGCGCGCGCGCAAACTCGGCGCGCGGGTGCTCGCGCGCAACCTCACGCGCGCGAGCGCGCCCAGCGCGCGGGTGCGCGCGCCCGACCCTGCGCGTGCGCGCGACCCTGCGCACGGGTCCTTGCACGCGCGGGCGCGTGCGCGTGCGCACGAGTGTGCGCATGCGCGACCCTGCGTGCGGGTTTTTGCGCGCGTGCCCGTGCGCGCGCGTGCGTGTGTGCAACCCGTGTGCGCGTGTTGTGCGCGCGAGCTATTGCTCGCCTTGCGCTCCTGGAAGTGCCGTTATGGGCCTTTTCGTACCTGCTTGTTTTAACATGATGGCCGCGCTTATGCCCTGGCATTTTGTTTTTTGCTACTTGACCTTCCCCTTTAATTCTTTGGGTTTGCAGGCCTCGAAGCGCTCTTCTGGTCCGATGCGCTTGCTCTCCTCGTTGACTGAGGATGGCAGTGATTTGTTTTGCCACAAGGTGACAACGTAGGAGGGCGTTTGTAGCGCTCTCCCCGAATCTTTGGGAGGTTGTCCGAGCCGTCTTCGATTTGTCGGCCTAACTGCAAAAATAGAGAGGGAGTAGACCCTTGCGAGGGTGTACGAGTCAGGCTCGTGGCTTAATTGCATGGAGTGGGTCCACGGCTTTGTGCGTGAGGCTGGCTCACGGCTTGGTTGCGTGGAGTTGGTCAACAGCTTTGTGCGCGAGGCTGGCTTGCAGCTTGGTTGCGTGGAGTTGGTCCACGGCTTTGTGCTCAAGGCTGGCTCGCGGCTTAGCTTGCGCAAGGGTTGCTCGCGGCTTAGGTTGCACGAGGGATGCTCGCGGCTTAGTTTGCCCGAGGGATACTCGCGGCTTAGTTTGCACGAGGGATGCTCGCAACTTCTTCGTTAGGGGGGCAGGCCCCCACAGTGTCGTCGGAGAGTGTAAGTACTCAATCCGACCGTCGGAGAGCGTAGGTGCTCAATCCGGGCACCGGAGAACGTTTGTGCTCAATCCGGGTGCAATCGCGAGGGGGCAAGCCCTGGCGATGGCGTCAGAGAGTGTAAGTACTCCATCCGACCATCGGAGAATGTAGGTGCTCAATCCGGGCACCGGAGAACGTATGTGCTCAATCCGGGTGCGATCGCGAGGGGGGCAGGCCCTGACGATGGCGTCGGAGAGTGTAAGTACTCAATCCGACCGTCGGAGAACGTAGGTGCTCAATCCGGGCACCGGAGAACGTATGTGCTCAATCCAGGTGCGATCGCGAGGGGGGCAGGCCCTGGCAATGGCGTCGGAGAGTGTAAGTACTCAATCCGACCGTCAGAGAACGTAGGTGCTCAATCCGGGTACGATCGCAAGGGGGACAGGTCCTGACGATGACATGATGTTTGAGGGGCAAAGTTGCTGAAGGACCTGCTTGTTCGGTTTGTAAGCACAGTTTTACCTTAAAACAAATATGATATTGTACTTGGAAATAAACTTGGTTCGCGCGAGCCTGAGCTCGTGACTTTTACTATTCTAAAGCGACAAAACAAAATGATGAAAAAAGCAGACGATTAACACCATTAATAAAAGATAAAAATGCGGAGGGATGGATGCGACGCAAATTTCGGGCTGCAAGTGTGCTGTAGAGGGTCGTCCTGCGTCGGGGAGAGCGTCCGTCCTTGGTATTCATTGCTGGGGATCCGACGATGGTCTCTATATTGCCTACCTTCTACCTTCCTCCACTGTTTCCTTGTTCTGGGATCTGTGCCTGTCTTTGCAAAAATCTCTCGAGGAGCCCCTGAGGAACAAGACGTTCAATTTCATCTTTGAGATCGGCGCACTCTTCAGTGTTGTGACCTGTTGCGCGGTGGAACTCGCAGTATCTGGTCTGGTCTGCCTTGGGGTTTAGCCGCGACTCTCTTGGTCGTTGGAAGGCCGGATCATTCTGAATGGCGTACATCACATTTGTATGGGTGGTATTCAGAGGGGTGTATTCCTGAAATGGATGTTGCCCCCCATTCCTTGGAAGGTCTCGTTGACGGCTATTACGGCAACGCTCACTCTGGTGTCATTCTTCTTGTCTTGTGAGAGTTGGTTCCTCTTCTTTCTTCCTTTTCTGTCCTCCTCCAAACTACTGTCGGTGCGTTTCAATAGCTTCGTCGGCTGCTATCTGGGTCTCGACCCGATGAACGAGATCTGGATAACTGGGCACGTTCTCCCTTATGAGTACTGAATAGAAGCCGCTGGGATGGAGTCCGCCAAGGAAGACGCCTCTGAGAAGCTCGGGGTTGACGCCTGGAATTTGACGTGCTTCATAGGTGAAGCGGCGAAAGAAGTCCCTGAGAGACTCCCCTTCATTTTGTCAAATACCTGAAAGGTGAGAGGGATTGCGAACAATTCTCCGATTTGCGATGAACTGGTCAGTAAATTGCCTGGTCAGCTCTGCGAAGTTAGTAATGGTGCCAGCTCTCAGGGAATGGAACCATGTACGAGCCTGTCCTTTGAGTGTTGTTGGGAACACTTGGCAGAGCAACTGGTCTGGAGCATTGTAAATCCTCATGATGGTGGTGAAGTATTTGATGTGTTCTAGTGGATCATCGGTCCCGTCAAACGTCTCGATGTTTGGAAGCTTGAATCTATGTGGAATAGGATGATCGAGGATTTGCAGCGTCAAGGGGGAGCCTTGACAGAGCGGTCGGTGAGTCTGAAAGTCTCTTCTTCCAGCCTGCCGGTATTCTTCGGCTATAACTTCCCGAATTTCCTCACGGGTAAATCTTTCGAGAGGAGGGGGGGTGAATGTCGCCGGCGAGGTGGTGATGAAGATGATCTGCTCTTACTCCTCTTTGAGCTGGGTGAGTGGAGCCGGCGGCGTCAGAATAATCCTCGGGCTCTTCCTGGACCCTTTTCGGGTTTGGTTGTAGCGGAGGATTTGTTGGGGCTGGCGGCATCGGGGGAGTAGAAGGTGCTCCCATGTTTTGGAGTAATGCAAGCATTTCCATTTGTTGTTCTTCCATTTGGCGGACGCGCCCCTCCAGGGAGATGACGGGGGCGAAAGCTACTTCGGCAGTCAGTGGCACGTCCACTGGTGAGTGGGATCGTGCTGGTTCGATGTGTCCGCCAAGTGCGGATCCTTCAGTGGTGCGAGTACTTCTCTTCACCATGGAATCTGAGCTTTGGAAGCTGTAAAGATGAGTGACTTGTATTATGAAGGATGTTGGGAATGTTTTCCACAGATGACGCCAAACTGTTGCGGCCAAACTCGGCGCTCCGGTCGATCCGGGCTAACTTGGACCGCCTTAGCTCGCGGAGCGGTCGAGCGCACACACAGTCAGTTGAAAAAAGGGAAATGTACACCAGGAGTTTTGACGTGGAAAACCCTTCAACCGGGTGAAAAATCACGTGACCGGTTCTGTGCCAGTCAAAATCCACTAAGTTGTTGGAGGTTACAAAATATTAGGAGAATCAAGGGCGATAGGTCGCTCCTTGTTACAAAAGTGGAGGTGAGAGGGAGACTTGCTCTTCCCACAGGCAACAGGCTGCGCCGTGGAGAGGGCTTGAACGGTAGAATCCGCGTGAGTCTTCGGAGCTTGGAAGCTGGCGCGACGTTCCACGCAAGGATGTCTTGTAAGCCTTCTTCTTCAGGTTTGGGGACTTAGTCGTTTTCACCTCGGCGGAGCTTCGCGGTGGCTGGAGAATTCTCTACGGCAGGAAACGGGCAGAGCTCTGGCGCAAGGAAGAAGAAGCCGCGGAGAAAAAAAGGTGAGAAATGAAGAGCCCATGGGGTCCTTTTATAGGCTCTAGAGGGAGATCATGGTGAGCCCCACCACTAACGTAGTGAGTTAGTGGGTGGTTTCCCCTTGATCGGACGACCGTGGTGGCGCACCATGATCGGATGGTGGAGGTTTGGGCGGCGAGCCACCGGCTGGCGGTGGTTAGCGGGAGCGGCCGACCGGTGGCGGTCGACAAGTGGAGGTGGCCGGCGATGGCCGGCGGCGGCCGGGCGGCGGCGACCGTCCGGCGGCGGCCTGCGTTGGCCGGCGGCGGGCGGCGACGGTCGGCGGCGGTCGGTTGCGGCGGCAGTATTCTCTCTCCCCTCTTTCCCCTTTTTGTGGATCTCATTTTTGGTGGGAGAGAAAGAGGGGGGAATTGGATGGAGGAGATAATAGATGAGAGAAAGTGGGCCCTCCACTTCTCCCTTCATGAAGGGAATCATGAGGTTGATTAGTCAACCCTATGATTTCATTTTGGGGATTGCTATGTGCACCCCTAAAGCTATAAAATGGATCCAATCTCTATCAACTATCCATCTCAAAACTTAGGATACAAAATAGCGGAAACACTAAATAGAAAATAGAAGCTTTCCACAATAACATAGGACTCTAAATAGCCTTATAGTCATACATTAACCAAAAACATTCAAATAATCAACAACATTAAACATATCAATGTGCAACATCACTTCTATGCTACCTCGACGTGCACGCCGGATCACAATGAAAGAAACGTAACATACAAGCAAACAAAAACAACAGGAGGAGGTATACTTCATGAGTCTTAGGCTTTTTTGGCCGGCGAGCTAGCTCCAGCTTACAATCCTTGCCCTGTAAATATTAGATGTAACGTGTGCCAGCTAAGGCTAATCTTAACTGTGTAACAAACACCCCTCCTCCATGTCATTCCTAGCAGACCCCGGGGCACTTCATCGCCCTGCAGGCAACACTTCGTATGTACATATAATGAAACATAAACTCACACAAAAACAATAAGAATTGTCGTCTCAAACATCAAAAATGTTTTTTTGTTGAGCATATAAATAAAAGGGGGTCTACAATGCAGCATGCATACAAACATGAGTTTCACTGAAGGCACCCTATAGTGCGTATGATTCTAACATAACATCACACATCATCATGTCATATTAATCACATGGGTACTCTCATTTCCCCAAGACATACAAACCCAAGGCCAAGAACTCTCGCTGAAACCTCACCAGCACATTTATCACAACACCATCAGACTTGTCTATCAGCTCCATCATTCTCGCCAATTTCACAATTCAAGCACAACCGATGCTAAGAACTCTCGCTTAGGCACTACCCGCACATGGATCACAACACCATCGAACTTGTCCAAAAACACATGCGTTCTTGTCAGTTTTCACAATATGGGACTTGTCCTGTCGGGACACCCTCCATGCATAAATCACAACATTACGGGATAAGTCAACCGACTACAAAGACAAAGTCACGTCTTCATAACCTAATCGACATCACAATCTATCACACATTCACCATGTACATTTTCACGCCCTAAGCCAACATTCGTTCTCACACGAAACAACAAGATATCACAATGACGTTTTTGTCGCAAACGAATTTCTAACAAAATCCCTAAAATGCATGTCAAGCAACATCACAGAATCAGACCACCGGTCACAATTTAAGCTTCACCCATCATGCCTAATCTACTAACAGAGCGGATTTCTAATGCAAAATATGTCAGGGACGAACTCAATCAGCTCGGTGGTTCCTCTTGAACGAAGGCGATCCGAACCCCATACATTTGAGAGATCTGATGCCAAAATGCATAACAACGGACATAAATCAAAGGGATGATATGCACACATTCTAAGACCGATAGGAGAAATGTCATCATATTGTATAATCTCTTTCTAGCAATGGAGATCTTGATCAACATGAATGGAAATGTGCGGCTTCAAGCGCTCTATGTGATGCCAGTCTCGGATCATGAATCGAAGCTTCGTTGATGGCGGGTGAGAACTCCTTCTCTTCCTCCTCTCTACCCTAAGTGAGAGAATGTAAAAAATGAAAATGAGAATAAAACCAGCCCCAAACCGACCTAAACCCCTTTAGGATGGATGCCCTATGACGACCCAATGCCGACCCACTCTGGACCACACAAGGATCACCGTGGCCTCACTGGAATCGTCCGGGCTGCAGCTCAAGCACCCAACCCATCTCCATCAACAAGTGGGTTATTGGTGGCCACAACCTCCCTTTGATGAGGCAAACTCGATAGTCAAACGCGCAGCACGGGGATTTCCCAGGAGGTAACCTATCCCGAGATTACTCCAACCCGAGCCAGTGAGGCCACAATGATTCTAGTGTGGTCCAGAGTGAGTCGGCATTAGGTCGTCACAAAAGTGCACTTTTTATTGTAGCGACACTAGCCGATCCAACGTAACAATGTCACGATTCCGCTCTAGGCGATGCTACCAGGCTGCAGCCCAAGCACCCCAACCCCTCTCCAGCCCACAGACAGGTTCACAGAGCTAAGGAGGATCATAAATATTGAAGTGAGGGCATCACGGGTATGGACTCGCGAAATTGAATAGGACGTCATAGTTGTCGAGTTGATAGCTTTAGTTAATGTAGCGATAACCTAGCGAGCACGTACTCACCTAATTAAAGAGAGGCCCCTTGACCTTGCAAGATGAGTTCGCGGAATAATAGATAACACCTAAAGAGCCTCGCGAGATGAGCTCAGAGAATTAGATATAACACCTAAGGAATCTCGTGAGATGAGCTCGCAAAATAAGATATAATGCTTCAAGATCATGCGAGATGAGCTCGCGGAATAAAAGATAACACCTAAAGTTCCTCGCGAGATGAGATAAGATAAAATACTTCAAGATCACGCAATATGTGCTCGCGGAATAAGAGCGCCTAAAAAATCTTGCGAGATGAGCTCGCAAAATAAGGTAGAGTACTCCAAGATCACGCGAGGTGAGCTCGCGAAAGAAGATAGAATACTTTTAGATTACGCGAGATGAGCTCGTAGAATTAAAGAGAACACCTTGAAATCTCACGAAATGAGCTCGCGGAATAAGAAAGAACACCTTGAAATTTCGCGAGATGAGCTTGATACGCCCGAAATAGATGTATAAAATAACGCAAGTGCACGTGCCGGATCAAGTAATAAAATGATGAATCAAGATCGTTCCCACGAGGAAGTGATTAATCTAGTGCTCGTAATTACTAGCTCTACCCGTTCTTTAAATCCAAGTGAAATAAGTCGAAAGAGATAATTTTTATAAGCTAATAATCATTTTTAACTAAGATTTAAACTAATTAGACTACTTGAAAGCTTTGAAAAATACTTTTATAAATGGGCGGAATTAGTCTTGTATTCAGATTTCCTATGTGCATCTATATGGTGCGTAGAAATAATATTAGTTAAGAGTGTTTGAATGAATTATCATGCAACGATTTTTATAGAAGAAATCCTCATCTCTCGAATCTCAGAAATCCCAACGTTCTAAATTCTCCTAGTTATCTCTAACTTGGGAATAATGAAGAATATTGCTTAATATAAAAATCGGATCGCTAGCAAGAGGAGAGAATCTCTTCCTCACCTCTAAACTACGGTGAACTAGTGAGCGGTTGCACTTCTCCTCTCTCGAATCTCGAAGTACAACGCAAAAGTGGAGATCTTTGGTTAAACGTTTTACACCACTCGTCTCTCGATTCTTGTAGTGCAATAAAATAACTTTCAACCTTATATTACGTCACTCATCTCTCGATTCTCGCAACGCAATAAAAGATGAAGATCAAAGCCAAAAATCTCATAAATAAATTCAAAAGTTCACAAGAGGACAAATCATCAAATAAATCTCAACAACAAGAGACATACACCATAAATACACACAAAGTACTCTCCTTATACAAGACCAAGAGAATTTAGTTCATAACCGCGGAAGAACACCACAAAATAAGAAAGATCTTACAGCACATGATGGAAAGGATTCAAAATAGTGCAGGAAATTGCTCTCCAAGTCTGCCCCAAGCAGTCCTTCTCCAAGATCCGGTTTGCCATAGTTCTTCTTCTCCAAAGCAATATCCCAGATGATGCTCTAAGATTCCCCTCTCTAATGATTCATCTATCTCTCCATATGGTATGAGATTATACTCTTAAAAACGTGTAGCCCTTTACCAAAAGTTGCATCTTTTCAATTTTCATTTTGGCATAAAATTTGAATTTTATATTCAAAATCCGTCCAGAAGTTGTTGCAACAACTTTTTCAGGTTGTTGCAACAACCTGCACAGTCCAAAAACAATTCCAGCTTTGCTTCTCCGGATCGATTTCTTCGGCATTTCTAGCAAGAAAACAATGGAAAATTAGACATATTAAACACAAATAAAATAATTATGAATTTACTCATATTTTTACTTATTTAATTCATTTGTTTCCCAATACGATGAATATTAAATCAAAATAAAGCACTAGATAACTTCTTTTTGGGAAGTTATCACACCTCCACACTTAAACGTTTGCTAGTCCCTAGCAAAGACATTCATAACAATAGGATGAGTGAATAAGTAATAAGATGTGAACTCAAAAGATCTTTAGTTCTTGAAAACAAATTAATCGAGACATACTCAAGAAATTCGCTTTACTTAATTGATAAACTTATCAATCTATAGGAGCTCAAACATTCACAAATCCATTAGTTAGATGGAAGATAAAGCTCAAACAAGTATCTTAGTGCGGTGCGTGGTTTTCTTTAAAAATAGTTTACTTCTATGCAAAGTTTTATATTGAACCTCCACATTTATTGGAGAGGATGAAAATAAGCTAAGTCTACGATTTAACCTCTACAAGAGTTAGTAGTTCAAATGAAAGTCGGATAGTTTTGGCTTGGTTCGGAATTTATGGATAACTTTGATAATAGTACGGCTACCTCTAGTTAGTATCCTTAATAATTCACCATGTTATGGGGTCGTGCATCATTTTTTTTAATCATACTCTATTCATAGTAGGGATCATTCTAAGTATAAGTGCACATACTCGGGCCACATATCACTTTGATGTTTCAACCATTTTTTTCCTTTTTTTTAATCATAGTTGGGATCATTCTAAGTATGCATTCACATACCTAGGCCGCATATCACTATGACGCAATTTTTTTTTCCATTTTTTTTTTCATAGTTGGGATCATTCCAAGTATGTAGACATATACCTAGGCCACATATCACTATGAAATTTAACCCTTTTAAGAGAAATTCGACACCCATAAATAGCTTACTCACTAGGTACAACTAGTAGGAACAAATGACAGATAAGCATGAAATATGTATGACAAAGTTCAAGCTCAAATATTTTAGTGGATGATCAAAAGGAATACTACCTAAAATCATGTCTAGGCTTACATCATGGACTTAGTTCTTTCTCATCCATCACCATTATTTTAAAGGTAAATATCACAATATTGCATTGGAAGTAAACAAATATTTTGTATAAAAAGTCAATGCTTGAGCAAGCTTTATCAGAAAAAATCTTACTAACTTCAAATTCATAGAATGAACTCTTTGGATTGTTCAGCCATACCAATTAATTATCATTGAATATGTCTAGAATAGCCTAATGATTAATTAAAACAAGAATTAAGATCATTCAATATTTGGTTAAATAAATTATTCTTCAATCAATTGGTAGGGGTTATAACACCCCCACTTCCACACATAAGTCATTTGCTAGTCCCGAGCAAAAATATTTTTCTTAACATGAGGGTACACTAAATTACTTTTACAAATAAGTAAATTATTATAAGGGATAAAGAAAATTGAAATTAGAATAACTCTCCTGAAGTATGCAGTTCAAAGAATCGGTCATGTCCATCCTTTCCATCCATTTGTGATTAAGCCATGGTCATGGGCTGCAAGTCAGCAACAATGATAAACACATATGTAACCTGCAGAAACTAATATTGCCCGAAACCAAAACAAAACTAGTTGCCACATGATGAAAGGAATAAAAAAAAATTATACTTAGTGTCATGTTTTACATCACAAACTCATGCATTATTCATTCTTAATTGACTATCCAGTTAATAAAATGACAATAAAATAACAACATCAATATAACAATTTGTAGGTGACAACATGAGTGATAGTAAAAATGCTTGTAAAATAATTTTATAATCGTAACAAGTAATAGCAATCATGTTTTTCATAAATCAAGCTTCCAAAATAATTATCACAGATGCATCATATCAATTATAACGTCTACAGAATTAAAATTCGTACTAAGCATCGCAGAGGCATAATAAATCATAAGTAATAGCAATTATAACGTCCACAGCAGAGCAATATCCAAAAGGCATACTAAAATAGTGACAGAACTAGGTGTGCCAAAATAAGAGTAGTACGACTAAACTGAGCAGAATCAGCATTTCACTCATCTTCTTCGTCATTCTCTTCCTCTTCCTCTGCGGCCACAACTGTAGGGTGAACTCTGGATCCGTTTGCAAATAAGAAGAACTCTCATATAAAGGTATAACAAATTCGTAGTGGACTTCGGGGCCAGGCGATCGTCGCCCCCATTATGAACTTGCAGCGCTCCCTCGATCGCTGCTCGTGATGTCGAAGCCGCGCCTCTGCTCCCGTGTGGAGGTGGGGGTGTGGTTTTTAGGAGAGAGGCTAGAGATCGAGATTTATTTTGGGGTGAACCGGCGGGATAAGGAAGAGGCAAGACTAATTTTTAAGTGGACCGGCAAATACTAAATTCTTAATTCCGGTTTGATTGAACCGACGAGGACTAAAAAAACAGACAGAAAAATTAAAACATAATATGCAGAAAATGAAAGATAACTACTGGGTTTATTGTCTCCCCAGCACGACTTATTCAAAAATTTAAAAATTCTAAATTATTGGACGATGAAAAGCAAAATGAACAGGTAACAGTTCTAATATCCGTGTCGGTAGCGGGTATCGATATAGCAATAAAACATCTACCCCTCTACCTAAATAATAATAATTGCACCTCACAGGTAGAGGGAATAAAAAGTAAGAAGAGGTGGAAGAGTTCTCCTCACCCATCTCACCAAAATATATATCCTTGTCCAACAAGGTATCATCATCAATAAGCAGGCTGTCAGGAGAAAAGAGAATGAATGAGGCTTCTCCTATGGAGGAGGAATTAACTTCCTCACATAAGTGGATACCCATCACATCAACTTGAGGATAATGCTCAATATCCTCCTTAAGCATCTGTGACACATCAACTCGCTTTGGATCAGATAAGGAAAGGTGATTAGGAAATAAAAAAGAGGAAAGACGTAAATGATCTCTAATCATGGGAGTGATCTCGGTTTCCCTCCCCGTTGGTTTTAAAAATTGATCGATATCGGTCTCATAGTCATCATAACAAGGGGGACCCGAGAACTCAAGAGTCTTGGTGGTGAGTTGAATTTCCTCATTTAATGAAAAAGTGTAAACCTCCTTATTAGAAAGGATATCCTCTTCATCCCACCGTGATGTGTCATCATGCTCCAAAGAATCATTCCCTCCATCGGAGAGATCAATATCTTTGTCCCACTTTGGCGCAACCTCGGGTTCTGGATACTCATCCTGTGCAAAATTTTTGACTGGATCGATAAACATAGGCGTAGAAATGTTTTGTAAAGAAGATTGAGGAACATCATTAATATTTAATTCAGAAAATATATGTTCAGGTTCCTTTGCGGGTGGATCAAAACTAGACGATGAATGTAGATGGGGAGATGATACATCAATATCAATATATAAGCCCACAATTATAAGGGGATTATCCGTAATAGTCTCACGCAAAAATGGTGGTTCTGCAACAGTAGATATGGTCTGGATGCCAGATTCGTAATTTTTCTCCCTCTCTCTTTTATAAGCGACGCAATCCTTCAAAATGTGGTCCATACAATGACAAAATAAACATTTCCTAACATTACTACTCGACAACCAAGGAGTCGGGTCATAAGGTCGAGGAACCATTTGACGTGTGGACATAAAATTATAATGATTTGCCACACAATATTGGGGACCTAAATATTATTTATGTTTTGCGAGCCATGAATGATATCCAGCAGTCCCCATGTAACACGCATCAGTAGTATGACTAAACGAACCACACCACTCGCATCTCATATGTGTATACATTTTATTTTGAACAGATGCGGTTAAAATAAAATTAAATCTTCTTTGCAAAACACACTACACACGAAAATTATTTTAGACACGGATTATCTTCTTAATAAACCTTTAAAATAAATAAAAATAAAATAAAACACACAAAAATATTTAAAACTTTAAAAATAAGGGCATGTACTAGACAATATTAGAAATAAACATACCAAATAAAGTAGAAACTTGAGATCTAAATACTTCGGGTTCACTAATATTGCAAGAAAAACACTAAATTAGTTGCACCTCCCCGGCAACGACGCCAAAAACTTGATTCGCCCGAAATAGATGTATAAAATAACGCAAGTGCACGTGCCGGATCAAGTAATAAAATGATGAATCAAGATCGTTCCCACGAGGAAGTGATTAATCTAGTGCTCGTAATTACTAGCTCTACCCGTTCTTTAAATCCAAGTGAAATAAGTCGAAAGAGATAATTTTTATAAGCTAATAATCATTTTTAACTAAGATTTAAACTAATTAGACTACTTGAAAGCTTTGAAAAATACTTTTATAAATGAGCGGAATTAGTCTTGTATTCAGATTTCCTATGTGCATCTATATGGTGCGTAGAAATAATATTAGTTAAGAGTGTTTGAATAAATTATCATGCAATGATTTTTATAGAAGAAATCCTCATCTCTCGAATCTCAGAAATCCCAACGTTCTAAATTCTCCTAGTTATCTCTAACTTGGGAATAATGAAGAATATTGCTTAACATAAAAATTGGATCGCTAGCAAGAGGAGAGAATCTCTTCCTCACCTCTAAAATACGGTGAACTAGTGAGCGGTTGCACTTCTCCTCTCTCGAATCTCGAAGTACAACGCAAAAGTGGAGATCTTTGGTTAAACGTTTTACACCACTCGTCTCTCGATTCTTGTAGTGCAATAAAATAACTTTCAACCTTATATTACGTCACTCATCTCTCGATTCTCGCAATGCAATAAAAGATGAAGATCAAAGCCAAAAATCTCATAAATAAATTCAAAAGTTCACAAGAGGACAAATCATCAAATAAATCTCAACAACAAGAGACATACACCATAAATACACACAGAGTACTCTCCTTATACAAGACCAAGAGAATTTAGTTCATAACCGCGGAAGAACACCACAAAATAAGAAAGATCTTACAACACATGATGGAAAGGATTCAAAATAGTGCAGGAAATTGCTCTCCAAGTCGGCCCCAAGCAGTCCTTCTCCAAGATCCGATTTGCCCTAGTTCTTCTTCTCCAAAACAATATCCCAGATGATGCTCTAAGATTCCCCTCTCTAATGATTCATCTATCTCTCCATATGGTATGAGATTATACTCTTAAAAACGTGCAGCCCTTTACCAAAAGTTGCATCTTTTCAATTTTCATTTTGGCGTAAAATTTGAATTTTAAATTCAAAATCCGTCCAGAAGTTGTTGCAATAACTTTTTCAGGTTGTTGCAACAACCTACACAGTCCAAAAACAATTCCAGCTTTACTTCTCCGGATCGATTTCTTCGGCATTTCTAGCAAGAAAACAAAGGAAAATTAGACATATTAAACACAAATAAAATAATTATGAATTTACTCATATTTTTACTTATTTAATTCATTTGTTTCCCAATACGATGAATATTAAATCAAAATAAAGCACTAGATAACTTCTTTTTGGGAAGTTATCAGAGCTCGCAGAATAAGATAGAATACTTCCAAATCACGCGAGATGAGTTCGCGGAATAAAAGACAACACCTTGAAACCTCGTGAAGTGAGCTCGCGGAATAAGATAGAATACTTCCAGATCACGCAAGATGAGCTCGCGGAAAAAGAGAGAATATCATGTTATTGAATAAGACGCCTCGATAGTTTAAGCTCGTGGAGCATACGTGAATCCCCAACGAGCACGGGCTTACAGAATGCATGCTTGATCGGAACCCAATCATGTGGATCCCTATGTGACGATGGTCATTGTGGTCGAAATGTCTAAGCCACCGAGGTTTACAAATCACATGGTCGCACTCTTGGGTTTTACCAATGCACCCATGAGCGTTAATATATGTACTATGAAAAAGGTGTTAGCATTAAAAAGGAGTGAAAATGCGTGTGAAGCGTCACCCTTGACCTTATGTCCCCTACGCAGAGTTTTCAAAAAAAAAAAACTTTCTACACGCCAACTTGCCCAGATTTCAGCTCGCCAGGACCTGAAATCATCCAAATTTGAGCTCAATTTCATCTCGCCTGACTTTCAGATTCCCGAGTTAAGATCGCCTTCATAGGGTCATCTCAAATCTTGCGAGTAGACCATATGTGGTGCGAGTAGAGTATACGCGAGCATAACGCACGCGAGAAAAATACAGATGAATATAACACCTGCAAGTAGGATGCAAATGAGTAGAATACTCTAAAATGGAACTTGCCTGAGCCTGGACTTGCCTTGCCAAAGCTTGTCAAAATTGGAATTCACCTCAATCGAATTCCCCTAGGATGGAATTCGCCTCGCCGATCCCCATCAAAATGGAACTCAACTCATTTGAACTCGCTTAGGATGGAACTTGCCTCACATCCTTCTCGTTAGAGCTCGTCGTGAGGTCTCGCACTAAAATTTCTTTTTCCGATCACGGCCCACGCTCACCACACCAAAAATGTTGGAACCAAGAAAATTGGTCCATACTGTTCAGACCTGGGGGTGACCAAAGCTTACTTATTTAGTTTTCGCCCCGTGGGAGTCTTGGCGAGAAGAAGGTGGCAAATCAATAGAATAGCTCAGGACTACCAACAAACAAGACCTGCATGCTGCAACGAGGAGACCCCGCTACACACCCGGAAGTCTATAGAAACTTCCCATCTTAAAGCCATTGCTGAGCTCGGCACAAGTGAGGCTAACTCTAAACCCCCCTCCAAGGGGAGGGGGTTATGGTCTGCAAGCATCTGCCTCGACACGCTTGCCCTACTAGACGAGGTCTCATTAACTAGCCCACTGATGGGGCGAGGTCTTCTCAACTCGCCCTGGCTGGGGCAAGGTCTCCTCAACTTGCCCCCTACTGGGGCGAGGGCTCCTTAACTCGCCCCTTACTGGGGCATGGTCTTATCAACTCGCCCCGGCTGGGGCGAAATCTTCTCAACTCGCCTCAGCTGGGGTGAGGTCACCTCAACTCGCCCCCGAATGGGGTGAGGTCTTCTCAACTCGCCTCAGCTGGGGTGAGGTCTCCTCAACTCGCCCCGGATGGGGTGAGGTCTTCTCAACTCGCCTCGGCTGGGGCGAGGTCTCCTCAACTTGCCCACGGAAGGGGCGAGTCCTCCTCAACTTGCCTCGGCTGTGGCGTGGTATCCTCAACTTGCCCCCGGCAGGGGCGAGTCCTCCTCAACTCGCCTCGGCTAGGACGAGGTATCCTCAACTCGCCCTCGGTAGGGACGAGTACTCCTCAACTTTCCTTGGCTAGGGAGAGGTCTCCTTAACTCGCCCACGGCTGGGGCGAGGCCCCCTCAACTCGCCCCCTACTTGGGTAAGGTCTTCTCCACTCGCCACCGGCTTGGGAAAGGCCTCCTCGACTCGCCCCCTGCTGGGGCGAGGTCTTCTCCACTCGCCCTCGGCTTGGGCGAGGCCTCCTCGACTCGCCCCTTGCTGGGGCGAGGTCTTCTCCACTCGCCCCCGGATTGGGTGGGGCCTCCTCGACTCGCCCCTTGCTGTGGCGAGGTCTCCTCAACTCGCCCCCTACTGGGGCGAGGTTGCAGGAATACTCAACTAGACGAAGCTCAAGTAAAACCATCACAACAGAAGAAAAAAAAAACTTGTCTTATCTATATTCTTTACAGCACGAGAGATACATTGCGCGACATGATTCGTCAATGCTCCCGATGGAAACAAAAAACCAAAGCAAGAGTAAACTGGGCGAGCTGCTAACAGAAACCGCCAAACAGCCTGTCCGCAAAACGGTGTCTGCTGAAGTCGCCAAGTCGCCAACCCGTAACTTAAAAACGCAGACTCCCCATTATTGAAAACTAAAGAAACTGTCCGCAACTGCAAGCTGCCTGACCGCAAGGTCGCCTAGCCGCCAGAACCGCGAACAAGCCGCTGTCGAACTGAACAGAGTAAAATCACCAGAGACAGACTGACTTATTGAAGTGGGAAAACTTTGCCAAAGAGAAACCGCCTGGTCGCAAGCCGCGACCTGCTACGACTCACTAACTGCTTTCCGCAAGCCACACTGAAACCTGACTGAAGTAAGAACCAAGTCCCTGCTTGATCAGTGGTAGCCGCACAGTCTGCAATATAGCAAAAAATCTGGTTACTCTTCAAGCTGCGCGGATAAGAAATCCTAACCGCAAGTTTTAGCCCAAGCTTCAGGCTTACTGTTCATGTTAATATATGATGAGCTGAGGAATCCTATTTATAGGTGTGAGGAGGAGTGTTTTCATAACCCATAGCGATAGAATAACTGTCCATCATCGTGTGACTACCCGCATCAGGTCGAACATGAGGCGGACACAAAACCAGACCGAATGACCCAACTTGTAGTCACCGCAGACACCATATCCAGTCCGCACATAACACGCGGACTCGACGAACAACTAACACCTGAACTTGGCACAAACCGTGACCAAGTCCAACCTTCGGCGGTCTCTGAAGAACTCAACATATGCGGACTCTACAACCCGCGAGTTAAATGCCAGGCGGACTCCGCAATCTAGGCGGACTCAACATCCAGTCCGCACACCTGGCTAACTCTGCGATCTCCAACAACCACACTCCCTAAAACGACCAAGGCACAACCATGCCGAACTAGACGAGCTCCAGAAGAGTCTGCAACACGTTGTACTAGGCAAACTCCAGACGAGTCCTCAACATGTGCGGATAGAATCACTTATCTGCCCGGTTATAACTTGAGCTGACAACCTGAAGAAACCCGACATCTCTCTGAAAGCTAACCGACAGTCCGCAACAAATTTTTTGCGGATAGTGCGGTCTGCCCAATTAGACCGCCCACTAAACATTCTCACTTCAATAATTTTAACACTACTGTGGCGAGGCCTTCTGAGTCGTCCTCGGGATTCTCTGAACTCAACGAATTACGGGTTATACAGTTTCACTACCGGGAATCGGGTGGAACCGCCAGGGGAAAGTGGTGAGCTTGCCGGAGGATACGACGTCACCGATAAGGATGGGAAAGTAGCGAGCGATCGAAGGACCGAGCCGGTGAGATGGTTATTATAGAGATCTAGAGCGCCGATCATCTTCAGGTTGCCAAAACTGTCTGGGATTAATCCAGCGAAGGAGTTCCCCTTCTATTTTTGGATCCGCATCCCCTAGAGTTCCTGCGGGAACTCCAGTGGTGGAGTTCCATAAGTAATAGACCTTGGATTAATCCAAGGGCTGGGATTTAATATTAAAAAATAATATTCCTGTCTATTTTCATCTCTCGCCATTTATACTTTTTTTATCGTAATTTTTTTTCACATATAAGCTCTCAACATATCCTTTGTCGGGCCTTTGCTCTGTCCTGTTCTTCTCCGGTGCCGGCAATCCAAGGGCTGAATCACATTTCATGCATAAGCTCTCTTCCTCTCCTTCCTCGACCATTGCATTGTTCTTGTTCTTCATTGGCGTCGACACTCTCTCGCGTGAATCGTAAAAGTTGTTATCCTGTCTCATGTACTGGCCATTGCATCGCCCATGTTTTTCTCCTGTATTGGACATTGTGAAGGAGGTAAGAATACAATGAGGAATTCCAATTGCATTGTTACTAATAAGTTTCCACTAATGATATATTCTAACTTTTTTTATGTTTATCATTTTGTATTTACTTGTTACAGACATATGGATAATATTGAACTTGATTGGGTACCTAGAGAGGGTATGAATTTTAATACTGTACAACCCCATATTCGCTGGGTGGGACCCGGAGACACCACTGAGGAATCGGGCTAGGCTCAGGTTAGCCCTGGGTTAGCCCTAAGACATACTTATAGAGTTCTCGCCCTGAAGGAGCTCTCGCCCAAGGCAGATGTTCAAGCTCTCGGCAGGTGTGTACAACCCCATATTCGCTGGGTGGGACCCGGAGACACCACTGAGGAATCGGGCTAGGCTCAGGTTAGCCCTGGGTTAGCCCTAAGACATACTTATAGAGTTCTCGCCCTGAAGGAGCTCTCGCCCAAGGCAGATGTTCAAGCTCTCGGCAGGAGAGATCGTCGACCGACCAGGGCAGATGGTCGACCTCTCGGCAGGAGAGATCGTCGAACGACCAAAGCAGAGGGCCTGACCGCGGAAGCTCCCGCCCAGGGGAGGCGAGAAGGCCCCAAGAAGGCCCTCAGTCACGAGCTCTTCGAAACCGTGGAGGGCGCGAACCTCCCTGGCAAGGGGGTCTCGCCAAGGTTGGCCCGGGTGAGGGTCCAGCGAGAGCCTTCTCGGCCAGGGTTCTCGCCAAGTGGGCCCATGTGGTGGGGCCCGGCGCTCATAAAGAGGATTATTTTATAATATCTTATCCCGATGTAAAATTACCCAAATGCCCTTTGAATGACAGCGGGATTTGGCTATTGGTAGACCCCTCGGGGGTATTTCAGTATTTTTAGGTCAAAGGAAGATTATAAAAAGACCCATAAGGGCTCTTTGGAAGGCAAGTTGATCATTTTCCTCTAGCCCTAGTGCCTTCTGAAGAGCTCCCAGCCCAGCATTCGGCTTTGGAGGGGAAGCTCTCAGAGATCTTCCGGGTGTGTGGTGGGACCTCCCAGCTGAGGCTTTGGGTCAGTGTTAGGGCCTTAGCAACCTGTCAGGGGTCGAGGTTTGAGAGAAGTAGGCATTGACTGCGCTTTGGTTCGTGAACGTTTGTTGAGGTCATTTTTGGCTTCAACAGTTCTGGTGCGGTGAGCGTGGAAGCAGTCGGTGTAAGAAAATCTTGAGTTAAGTCCCATGGCAGGAGGCGAGGGTGAAGGATCAGGCACGGGAGGATCCCCCACCCGGGTGGACGAGGCGACGAGGAAAATGTTTGAGGACTTCAGGCGAGAGGTCATGCAGACGATCAACTTGGCCTTCTCGGCAAGGAACGAGTGGGAGACGCCGCAGGTTCCGGTGGAGGTGGTTCCGCTGCTAGGCGAGAACGCTCCAGGGCAGCGCCCCGGGAAGGAGGTCCCGGTGGAGGCAGGCGAGAGGGACGTGGCCGCGCGGGAGCTTTTCCCAGGCCAGCGTCTCGAGAAGGAGCTTCCGGCGGATCTGGGCGAGAAGGAGGCGACGGTGCGGGAACTCTTCCCTGGGCAGGGTCTCGCTGATCGGTCCAGCCAACCGAGGTCGCGAGACGTGCCTTCTCGCCAGGCAGGGGGCGAGACCCCCTTTAGTGAGCTCATTGTCTCGGCTCCAGTGCCGGAGGGGTTCCGGGAGCCGGACATGACCTACTACACCGGGAAGGATGACCCGGTCCAGCATGTGCAATGGTTCGAGGACGTGGTGTCCATCAGGCAAATGTCGGATGCCTTCAAGTGTAGGCTTTTTGCCATCACTCTGAAAGAAAAGGCCAGGGACTGGTTCCACCAGTTGCCGGCAAGTTCCATCTACAGCTTTGAGGATCTGCGGAGGGGTTTTCTGTTGAGATTCTCAACTTCGAAGAAAAGGAAGAAGGATGCTGAGTGCCTGTTTGCAGTGAGGCAGGGGCCGGAGGAGACGTTGGGTCGCTATGTCGACCGGTTCCAAGAGGAGGTTCTCCTGGTCCAGGAGGTCCCGGGGTATGCGCTGATGCTAGCCTTCACCCTGGGGCTGAGGCCAGGGTTTTTCAGCATGGAGTTGAAGAGAGTGCCCCCCCTCTCTTTTGAGGAGCTCATGGAGAGGGCGGCGAAGGAGATAGACTTTGAGAGGGCAAACCCTGCGTTTGCAAGAAAGCTGGCCAGGCTGGCCGAGGACGACGTGAAGGAGCCGGTGGCGGGAAGGCAGAGAGAGCAGAGAGAGCAGAGGGAGCAGAGGGAGCCGAGGGAAGATCGGAGAAGAGAAGAGCCCCGAGGGCAGGGGCAACAGCATGGGGGGGCCAGGGAGCCAAACAACCGACTGGGTTGGAGGCCTCAGGAGGGTCGCCCCCAGGGCCAGGGAGGACTTCAGGGAAGAGATAACTTCCGGGAGCCCAGAAGGCTGGAGCAGGGAGGATGGCGACAAGGACCAAGGGGTCATTTCCCACCGCCGCAGGAGGCTATGGAGGTGGGAAGGGGAAGAGGAAGAAGATTTCGGGGAGCCGGAAGAAGGGGAGGAGGAGAAGGAAGAGGGGGCAGGGTGGCGTTGCCTTATTGTGACTTCCATCAGGAGGAAGGTCACGCAACGGCCACCTGCCCAGAGTTTCTGGAGATTAGAGGGGCCAGAGGGGCCGGAAGACAAGATCCGCCTGCAAGGATCGTCGAAGTACAGCGGGAAGAGGTGGAGGACAGATGTGAAGACAGGATTGACGTGGGGACCCGAGGAGGGATTGGAGTGATCCACGGGGGAGTGGGGATCGAGGCAACCCGCAAGGGGAGCCTTCAAACCATGTTCCGCCGAGGGGTCGCCTCGACCTCCCAGGCTCCACCCCCAGAGGAGAAGATCACTTTCTCATCCGCGGATATGCCAGACTACGAGGACCCGTTCTGCGACGCGCTTGTGATCCAGACAGCGGTAGAAAACTACACCGTCTCCCGGATACTGGTGGATAATGGGAGCTCGGTGAATGTGATCTTCAAGAAGGCCTTCGATGAAATGAGAGTGGAAGGAAAAAGGGTCCTGGCTTCTGATGGACCGCTTTTTGGCTTCTCCGGAGAAAGGAAAGAAGTGGAAGGGGGAGTGGTCCTGCATGTGAGGCTTGGGGGCGTCTCACGGAACTGTCGGTTCGTGATCGTGGACGCCCCGAGTAGTTACAATGCCATCTTCGGACGTCCCCTCATCAGCGCCTTTCGCTGTGTACCCTCCTCGTACCACCAATGCCTCAAGTTCAACAATGGAGGGGTGCAGGTTAGGATCAGGGGGGATCCGAAGATGGCAAGGCAGTGCTATGTGACGGCGGTTAACACCGTGTCGTGGATGGAGGAGGCAGAGGAGTTGGAGAGGGAGATGGCTGGGCAGGAAGGAGTTGAGGAAGGGGGGATGAGCCTGGGAGAGGCGATGGAGGTTGCTGAGGAGATGGCGGAGGCAGAGGAGTTGGGGGAGATCAACCCAGAAGAGGCGCGAGGAGTGGTGGATGAAGAAGAGCAGAGGCAGGAGGAGAGCCTGGAGGAGGCGATGGAAGTTGATGAGGTTGGGGGAGAAGAGCTCGAGTTTGAGCGGGAAGAGGCAAGGGTAAGTTGGGAGCGGTCGGGGCTGGAGCCGGCCGAAGAGGTGGTGGAGATGGAGGTGCTTACAAGAGCGGGGGAGGCGCAAAGGATTCGGATCAGCGGAGGCTTGAGCCTTGAGGATCAGGAGCGGATGCGAGCCTGCATCCAGGGCAACGTCGACATCTTCGCTTGGAGCGCGGCAGACATGCCGGGCATCGACGCGGACGTGGCCTGTCATCGCTTGAACCTGGATCCCAGAGCCCGCCCCATACGCCAAAAGATGAGGGCCATCGCCACCAAGCTAGAAGCCCCCATCCGAGAGGAGGTCCAAAAGCTCCTGGACGCAGGCTTCATCTCAGAGATCCAGTATCCAGGCTGGATCTCCAACGTGGTAATGGTAAAGAAGGGAGGAGGAAAATGGCGCATGTGTATCGATTTTTCCTTATTAAATAAATCATGCCCCAAGGATTGTTACCCCTTGCCTCGAATCGACGCGCTGGTTGACTCAGCCGTCGGTTTTTCTCTTATGAGTTTTTTAGATGCATTTTCAGGTTACCACCAGATCCGGATGCACCCTCCTGATGTCAAGGATGTTTCCTTCATCACAAGAGAGGGATGCTTCAGCTATAAGATGATGCCCTTCGGATTGAAGAATGCAGGGGCAACATATCAACGCATGATGGATCGAATCTTTCGAGATCAAAGGGGAAGGAACCTGGAGGTCTACGTGGACGACCTCATGGTCAAGAGCAAGTGTGTTGTTTCCCACTTGCGGGACTTGGAGGAAACGTTCGCCACCCTGCGGAAGTTCAAGATGAGGTTGAACCCCTTGAAGTGCGTCTTCGGGGCTAGTCGCGGCAAATTCCTCGGGCACCTCTTGACTCCCGCGGGGGTAGAACCCAACCCCGATAAGGTTAAGGCTATTCTAGACCTAGAATCGCCTCGCGACGCCAAGGAGGTCCAGCGCTTGGCCGGGAAGTTGGCCGGGTTAAGCAGGTTCCTCTCTCGGTCAGGGGATAGATGTTCCTCCTTCTTCAAAGTACTTCGTGGCAACCAAGCATTCGAATGGACGGCCGAATGTGAAGAGGCTTTTCAGGGGCTGAAGAGGCAACTCTCCCAAGCTCCGTTACTTCAAAGCCCAAAGGAGGGGGAGGACCTAGCCTTGTATTTAGGAGTGGGAGGAGAGGCGGTGAGCTCCGTCTTGGTTAGGGAAGAGGGGAAGAAGCAATTACCCGTCTATTATGTCAGCCGAATCTTAAAAAAGGCAGAGCTCCGATACCCCATCCTGGAGAAGCTAGCATATGCTTTGGTCATCTCAGCTAGGAAGCTTCGCCCTTACTTTCAAGCACACTCGATTAGGGTGGTAACAGACCATCCCCTTCGCAAGGTCTTGGAGGGGGTGGAACATTCAGGAAGGTTGGCAAAGTGGTCCATCGAGCTAAGCGAGTTTGACATCTCTTTCGTCCCGAGGCTCTCTATCAAAGCCCAGGCCGTAGCGGATTTCCTGGCGGACTATGTTACCGAGGCGGAGGCCGAAGAACCAAAGCCGCAAGAAGCGTGGAAGATGGTGGTCGACGGGGCCTCAGGAAGGCACTCCCTGGGAGGAGGTGTGGTGTTGGTAAGTCCTCAAGGAGTTACCATAGAGCAAGCAGTGACCTTCCACTTCCCTGTAACCAATAACCAAGCGGAGTATGAGGCTGTGATAGCTGGCCTTCGCTTGGCAAAGGAGCTGGAAATCCAGGATGTGGAGGCCTTCACCGACTCAATGGTGGTAGCATCGCAGATCCGAGGCGAGTTCGAGGCCCGGGAGCCTACCCTCGCAAGATATCTATCAAAGGTAAGAACTATTATTGGAGGTTTCCGTTCTTTTTCTATTCAACATGTTCCCAGGGAGGAAAGCATGACAGCTGATCGACTGGCGAAGTTCGGGCCTCGGGGAGGAGGTACCCTAACCGAACTATTCCGACCAGCCACTGAAGAGGGGGAGTTGATGGAGGTGAATCGGCGGTCCTCATGGATGGATCCATTGGTGACTTTCTTAACCACAGGAGAACTGTCGGAAGAAGTCAAGGATGCAAAGAGCTTCAGGCACAAGGCGGCTCATTACCTGATGCTGGAAGGGAGCTTGCATCGGAAGATGTTGTCAGGGCTCCTCGCGAGATGCGTAACCGAAGAGGAAGTCCCGAGGATCCTGGAAGAGGTGCATTCTGGAGAGTGCGGCAGCCATTCAGGGGAAGGACATTGGAAGCAAGGGTGATAAGGCAGGGATATTTCTGGCGGACCATAAGGAGGGATACCGCTGAATTCGCAAGGAGGTGTCGGAAGTGCCAAGTACATGCTCCTCTCCAGCTCTTGCCCGCCCAAAGACTTCGAAGCATCACGGCGCCATGGCCCTTCGCCATTTGGGGGATGGACCTGGTTGGACCCTTCCCTCCAGCTAGCGGGCAAAGGAGGTTCCTCCTAGTGATGATTGACTACTTCTCCAAATGGCTGGAGATCAAGCCGTTAGCCAAGGTAACCTCCCAGGTCATCAGAAACTTCGTTTGGGGGGAAATCATTTGCAGGCACGGATTGCCCCAAGCGATAGTGACAGACAACGGTCCTCAGTTTGCCAGCGAAGAATTCATCAGCTTCTGCACCCAATTGGGGATCGATCTCAGGTTCGCCTCTGTCCACCATCCTCGGAGCAATGGTCAGGTGGAGGCGGCAAACAAAGTCATCGCCAACTTGCTCAAAAAGAAGGTCGAGAACCTGAAGGGTAGCTGGGTGGAACAGCTCCCTTCCGTCCTGTGGGCCTTGCGAACAACTCCGAACACGGCCACTGGAGAGACCCCCTTCAAGCTCTCTCACGGGTGTGAGGCTGTCCTCCCGGTGGAGTTCGAGGTTCGGTCCCCGAGGATCGCGGCCGCAGCGGAGGGAAGCGAAGCTTGGAGGTTGGAGAATGAGGAAGGGTTGCGCCTCTCATTAGATATGGTGGAAGAGCTGCGGGATGTTGCCGCCATCAGGCAAGAAGAAATAAAACGGCGAATGGCCCGGTACTTCGATAAGCACATCAGAGTCAAGCAATTCGCCGAGGGGGACCTAGTACTGAAAAAGGTCGACGCTGCAGGAAGGTCGGCCGCTGTTGGTAAGCTCAACCCTAGCTGGGAGGGGCCTTATATAGTAGAGAAGGCTCTGGTTAACGGAGGCTACTATCTCCAGGACGCGGAGGGAAGGACCTTGAGTCACACCTGGAATGGTGATGACCTGAAGCGCTTCTACCCGTAGGAGGGAAAGAAGGATTGTAGTGTTGTAAACAACCGTTGCGTTTTCAATAAGTTTATTTCAAAATGTTGACTGTCGCTGAATAGGCAATCTTTATGTTTTAGTTTTAACTGGCTATGATCCCTCATCTCAGTGATAGAATAGGCCTGGTTGAAGGGATCTTCATCAACACCCCGAGCTCGGCTCGGCCCCAGGTAGACCCGCTGCGCAGGCTCTCATCTAGCTGGCAGGTCCGAAGGCTCGCCTGTGGGGGAGAGGTTTGGTTATCTTCATCAACACCCCGAGCTCGGCTCGGCCCCAGGTAGACCCGCTGCGCAGGCTCTCATCTAGCTGGCAGGTCCGAAGGCTCGCCTGTGGGGGAGAGGTTTGGTTATCTTCATCAACACCCCGAGCTCGGCTCGGCCCCAGGTAGACCCGCTGCGCAGGCTCTCATCTAGCTGGCAGGTCCGAAGGCTCGCCTGTGGGGGAGAGGCTTGGTTATCTTCATCAACACCCCGAGCTCGGCTCGGCCCCAGGTAGACCCGCTGCGCAGGCTCTCATCTAGCTGGCAGGTCCGAAGGCTCGCCTGTGGGGGAGAGGTTTGGTTATCTTCATCAACACCCCGAGCTCGGCTCGGCCCCAGGTAGACCCGCTGCGCAGGCTCTCATCTAGCTGGCAGGTCCGAAGGCTCGCCTGTGGGGGAGAGGTTTGGTTATCTTCATCAACACCCCGAGCTCGGCTTGGCCCCAGGTAGACCCGCTGCGCAGGCTCTCATCTAGCTGGCAGGTCCGAAGGCTCGCCTGTGGGGGAGAGGTTTGGTTATCTTCATCAACACCCCGAGCTCGGCTCGGCCCCAGGTAGACCCGCTGCGCAGGCTCTCATCTAGCTGGCAGGTCCGAAGGCTCGCCTGTGGGGGAGAGGTTTGGTTATCTTCATCAACACCCCGAGCTCGGCTCGGCCCCAGGTAGACCCGCTGCGCAGGCTCTCATCTAGCTGGCAGGTCCGAAGGCTCGCCTGTGGGGGAGAGGTTTGGTTATCTTCATCAACACCCCGAGCTCGGCTCGGCCCCAGGTAGACCCGCTGCGCAGGCTCTCATCTAGCTGGCAGGTCCGAAGGCTCGCCCGTGGGGGAGAGGCTTGGTTATCTTCATCAACACCCCGAGCTCGGCTCGGCCCCAGGTAGACCCGCTGCGCAGGCTCTCATCTAGCTGGCAGGTCCGAAGGCTCGCCTGTGGGGGAGAGGTTTGGTTATCTTCATCAACACCCCGAGCTCGGCTCGGCCCCAGGTAGACCCGCTGCGCAGGCTCTCATCTAGCTGGCAGGTCCGAAGGCTCGCCTGTGGGGGAGAGGTTTGGTTATCTTCATCAACACCCCGAGCTCGGCTTGGCCCCAGGTAGACCCGCTACGCAGGCTCTCATCTAGCTGGCAGGTCCGAAGGCTCGCCTGTGGGGGAGAGGTTTGGTTATCTTCATCAACACCCCGAGCTCGGCTCGGCCCCAGGTAGACCCGCTGCGCAGGCTCTCATCTAGCTGGCAGGTCCGAAGGCTCGCCTGTGGGGGAGAGGTTTGGTTATCTTCATCAACACCCCGAGCTCGGCTCGGCCCCAGGTAGACCCGCTGCGCAGGCTCTCATCTAGCTGGCAGGTCCGAAGGCTCGCCTGTGGGGGAGAGGTTTGGTTATCTTCATCAACACCCCGAGCTCGGCTCGGCCCCAGGTAGACCCGCTGCGCAGGCTCTCATCTAGCTGGCAGGTCCGAAGGCTCGCCTGTGGGGGATAGGTTGGCTCTTGCGACACTTTGTTCTTAGCCACTTCTACGACACCCCGAGCTCGGCTCGGCCCCAGGTAGACCCGCTGCGCAGGCTCTCATCTAGCTGGCAGGTCCGAAGGCTCGCCTGTGGGGGATAGGTTGGCCCTTGCGATACTCTGTTCTTAGCCACTTCAACGACACCCCGAGCTCGGCTCAAACCCCGGTAGACCCGCTGCGCAGGCGCCCATATAAGCTAGCAGGTCCAACGGCTCGCCGGCGGGGTAGGGGTTTGATTGGTCGGAAAAATATGTGGGCAGGACCCTGACCTAGACCGGGGGCAAATCCCTAAAGGGTCTCGGCTCGGGGGTCTCGGCCAGTAAAGGTCTCGGCTCAGGGGTCTCGGCCAGTAAAGGTCTCGGCTCAGGGGTCTCGGCCAGTAAAGGTCTCGGCTCAGAGGTCTCGGCCAGTAAAAGTCTTGGCTTGGAGGTCTCGGCAGATCGCGGCCCGGAGGTTTCGGCCAGTAAGGATCCCGGCCCAGGGGTCTCGGCCAGCAAAGGTCTCGGCTAAAGGAGGTTCTCGCAAAAGAAAGCCCCCGGCGGACCTAGGCAGGAAGATTCAATCGACAACGCGAGGTTCCCGCCTAGCTGATCTCTAAGGAAGGTCACCCTAAAGAGACTAAGGGTCTCGGCGGAAGCTCGCGCGGAGGTCATTCGGCAGAATAATACACTTTCAAAGCACGCAGGGATAATAATAATAATAAAAAAAGGGGAAATGAAAAATGAAAATGAGACATTACTTTATAAAAAAGTTAATTACAGAAGGAGGTTCTCGCTCATTACAAAAAGATATTCAAAATAAAAGACACCTCAGGGGGACGCGCTGTAGTCCCCACTGGTGCTCTCGCTTGCATCATCGCCAGAGCCTTCCCCGGACGTCTCGTCAACAGCGGTAGAGAACCTCGGGACGTCTGAGAGCGGCGAGTCCGGCGCGCCCGGGGGTTTGGGAACCGGGTCGTAAAGCCAAGGGAGAAGTTGGCGAGCGTCGATGGTCGCGCCGTCCTCCCGGAGCAGCTCGACGTCTCGCAGCGTCTCGAGCGTCAGCCTGACGGTCGCTTGAGCGTTGGCTTGAAGCAGCTTATCGACGTCATACTCCGAGAGGTAGCGACTCCGCAACCTCTCATCTAGCTCCGGGGGCGGGACCTTCGCCAGCTCTGCGCGGAGCTGTTCCCTCAGGAGGACGCTCTCGCAGCGCGCGTTGGCCAGCTCTGCGCGAAGCTCCCTGACTTGGGCGGAATCCTGCAAAAGGGATAAAAGATTTAAGTCTAGACGCATTACACCGTAGAAACTTCGAGGAAACGGGGGCAAGGGCTCAGGAAGGTCTCGCCTACCTCGGTCGCGGGGCGCAGAGACAGCGCCAATTTGGCATCCGCGAGCTCCTGTTGAGCTCTCGCGAGTTCTTCTTCCGCGGCATGCGCGCGAGCTATCGCGTCCTCCCTCGCTTTGCGCATATCCGTGAAGTTCTTGTCAATGGTGATGCTTCGACGCGCACACATATGTGTAAGCTCGAACCCGCGCATTACGGCCCGAGTGGCGTCGAAGGCTAGAAGGCGGGTAGGCGTCTGGTCGAACACGCTGGCATCTTCCCGGCTGTATAGACCATACCCAAGCGAGAAGGCCTCGCCGGTCACATTTTCCCCCTCCGCCCATCGGGGAAGGAGGGTCGAAACCCTGATTGAGTTTGTCTTGGGGTCCCATTCCATCTGGGGCTTCCCCTCCGAGTCGGCGTACCTGACGCCCAAACCAAAGTTCCGGTGCCCTCTCGGCACCTCCTGGGGCGGGACGTTGGCGGAGGTCTCGGCGGCAACCACTTCTCCCCCAGCCTCGCCTACGGCCGATGTGTTCCTGGCGGAAGCCTCGGCACGGCTCTTGGCGGCGGCGGCGGCATCCATCTCACTGGCCCTCTGAAGGATCGCTTCAAAGGACCTGCCCTCAGGAGGAGGTTGGACGGGCGAGACCGCCAACGATTTCCCCTTGTCGACGGCAGAAGGCTTGGGCCTCTTCAACGCGCGGAGAGGAGGAAGGTTGGCCTTCCGCTTCTTGGCCGCTGGCGGCAGGGAAGGGACTGGATCTTCTCGGCAGGCGCTGGCGCTAGCCTCCGCGAGCGCAAGGGGGCCTCTCGCTGCCAGACCCTCGACACCCCGGCCTGCGGCGAAGGGTTGGCGCAGAGGGACCTCCCGCTCTCCTGCAAAGTAAAAACGCTTTAGCACTTCAGCGCAAGAAAATCTTTGATAGAAAAAGGGAGTCTGAGGCGAGACCGTACCTTCGCCCGATTGAACGAGTGGGAGGGAGTCGACGTCCCGCAGAAGATAGGGGACGTCGAACTCCTTGGTCCCGAAGAATTCCAGGATTGCGCTCTCGCGCGATCCCAGAGCGGGCGGCTTGTAGGCAGCGTCTTCATATTGGACGGGCTGAAGCGGGACGTTGCCGAAGTCCCCGCTGACGTAAACGAACTTCTCGCCCCAATGGTGGTGCTTATTGGCGAGACCGGTAACCTCGAGCTGCTGCCCGGAGAAGAAAACTACCCCCCCCCCCCCTTGGCACGGAAGTTGAATAGCTTCCGGAAGATGGGCAGACTAAACTCGATCCTCTCGGATCGCATATAGCATATGAATGCTATAAGGATCGCGACAGAGTTCGGGTTTAGCTGGGCGGGCACCACCCCATAATAGCGGAGAGCTAACCGAACCTCCGGCCACAGGGGGAGGCGGAAGCCCACCTCGAAATGCTCGAGGGGATGGCAAGCTCTCCCGCCCCGGGGGTATTCACCCTGTCATGATTCCCCGGGTTCCGCGCCGAGAAGCCGGCGGGAACGTAGCGGTCGACGATCACGTTGTATTCGTCGAGGGTGAGCTTGCAGGAAGGGAAGAGATGTTTCTGGAAGGCTTCCGCGCAATGGGCGCGACCCTTGCTCTCGCCAGGCATGGCTAGTTCGTGAGTAAGAGCGAGAGCTGTAGGGGAGTCGAAGCGGGAGCAGGAACGCGAGAGCACGAAGGGAAGGCTGAGGTTCCGGATCGGAGAAATAAATGCGGTTGGTAGGCTTCTCTATTTATAGGGAATCGTAGTCATCATGAGTTCATCCGGCGGAGAGAGAAAGTGACAGCGGAGTACAGCTGTCAGAATCCGGGCTAACGACGCCTCGGTTCTCCCCCTCAGGATGACGGCGGTCAACGGTCGCTTCGGGTTTCGACGCGACTGCCTGGATCGGCGCAAGCCTCCTAGACTGGCGCAAGCCTCCTGGGTTAACGCAAACCTCCTAGATCAGCGCAAGCATCCCAGATCGGGGTAAGCGTCTTGATTGAAAAGCCCCGCAGAACGATAAAAAGGAAAGGGAAAAGAGAGACATGGGTAGAAGCGAGACTCTCGCTAGCGCAAGCCGGATAAAACTTAATTAATAATAATGTTTATTACAGACATTGAAAAAGAGAAACAAGGGGAGAAGAAAAAAGAGATACATTAAGTTTCAGAGCGTGAAGGCTAGTAGGGTTTCCAGCTCCATCGTCCCCGTTCTCGCCGCCTAGTCCTTGGGGGCGCCAACGGGTTGAAGTAAGACGATAGCGTGGTACACCCAAGGTTGATCCGCCTGGCGTAGTCCCGGATCTGCGAGATGCACCTCCCTGGCGAAGACTCGGCGGAAGGCCCGCGCGGGCAATCAGTCTCGCCCAAGAAGAAGTCCCGCTCCAGAGCCTCCAGTCTTTGCTCCACGGATTCGCGGAACGCTTTCGCCGCGGCAGCATGGGCACGGTCTCGCCGGACAAGCTTGGCCAGGATGGCCGAGATCTTCCTCCGTCTCCCCTTCGCGCTCCCTGCACTGTTCAGGGTTTCCTCTATCTCGCCAGACGAAGGGAGGGGGGACTCTTCATCCTCTTCTTCCTCGTCTTCTTCTTCCTCTTCCTCTCCTTCCTCGTTGACTTCCGACCGCAAGCCAGGATCACCTGCGGAAGAAACACGCGAGAATTTTGGTCAAGACATGACGATCAACAGTCCGAAAAAGTTTTCGCATACCTGCGGCTGGGCGAGAACCGTCAGCCAAAGTTGGACGGGAAGGCCCGACCCCTCCGTTGGTTCCATAAAGGAGGTGAAGGGGCTTGCCCAGCCCCGGGCGGAAGGGCTCGCGCACGATGATCCCGGCCTGGCCGGAAGCATGAGGGGAGTTGTCTTCTCTCAAGGGGCGATCAGCATCCTTGAGAGTAGCGGAAGGTTTAGAAGCCGCCCCCCCGCCTGCAGGAGAGGATTGGCCACCGCGGGAGGCACTTCGGCGGTTCTCGTTTCATCTTCCCGGGTGGATAGACCCGGGTCGGCGGGAGCTGGCACTGCGAGAAGACGGTTCAGAAAAGAAAGGGTCTGGTTGAAATATTGACAAGGGAAAATGTACCTATCGTTCCGGTCTCGGCGGGAGGAATCCTTCCCGAGACCCGTGTTTGACCCTCGGGGGGATGAGCGGGTAGGTTCGAAGAGCTGGGCGGAATTTCGGCGTCATTATTGGGAGCGGACTCCTGCGAAAGCATACTTTAATCATCGAATCTAATGTTCAGTCAGCTCGGTAGGCACGGGCAAAAGGCTTACCTTCTGTAGGGAAGAATCCCCGGCAGGATTGGGAGTGGGGGAAGGAGGATCCCTGTTCTCGCGAGAAAGGTCCCGTCGGACCGCCTTCGCCCTTTTCTTTCCCTTCTTCTTCGGCTCCGAAGGCCCGGCGGTTGAAGTCTTTTTCGCTAACCATGGAGCCACCGCCGCACAGTTAGCCAAGGCCCGCGCTTGGGCAGCGGTTAACCGGTCTTGGAGGTCCTGCGGAAGCGGTTTGGCAGCACGCTTGGGATGCATGGTGAGCTCGCGCGAGAATCCCGGAGGCGAGAGCTCAGTCGGAAAGCCGTATTTTAAGGGCAGGGCGTATGGACGTCCATCAGTGCATATTTATAGCCGCGGTGGGACCCACCAAAAGATTCCCTCGATAGGCGGGCACGTGTCCAGCGAATATTTTGGGGGTTGGACTTGTCTTGTCGAGCGCAGGGCTAGCTCGAAAAGAGCGGGGATTGTGTACAACCCCATATTCGCTGGGTGGGACCCGGAGACACCACTGAGGAATCGGGCTAGGCTCAGGTTAGCCCTGGGTTAGCCCTAAGACATACTTATAGAGTTCTCGCCCTGAAGGAGCTCTCGCCCAAGGCAGATGTTCAAGCTCTCGGCAGGTGTGTACAACCCCATATTCGCTGGGTGGGACCCGGAGACACCACTGAGGAATCGGGCTAGGCTCAGGTTAGCCCTGGGTTAGCCCTAAGACATACTTATAGAGTTCTCGCCCTGAAGGAGCTCTCGCCCAAGGCAGATGTTCAAGCTCTCGGCAGGAGAGATCGTCGACCGACCAGGGCAGATGGTCGACCTCTCGGCAGGAGAGATCGTCGAACGACCAAAGCAGAGGGCCTGACCGCGGAAGCTCCCGCCCAGGGGAGGCGAGAAGGCCCCAAGAAGGCCCTCAGTCACGAGCTCTTCGAAACCGTGGAGGGCGCGAACCTCCCTGGCAAGGGGGTCTCGCCAAGGTTGGCCCGGGTGAGGGTCCAGCGAGAGCCTTCTCGGCCAGGGTTCTCGCCAAGTGGGCCCACGTGGTGGGGCCCGACGCTCATAAAGAGGATTATTTTATAATATCTTATCCCGATGTAAAATTACCCAAATGCCCTTTGAATGACAGTGGGATTTGGCTATTGGTAGACCCCTCGGGGGTATTTCAGTATTTTTAGGTCAAAGGAAGACTATAAAAAGACCCATAAGGGCTCTTTGGAAGGCAAGTTGATCATTTTCCTCTAGCCCTAGTGCCTTCTGAAGAGCTCCCAGCCCAGCATTCGGCTTTGGAGGGGAAGCTCTCAGAGATCTTCCGGGTGTGTGGTGGGACCTCCCAGCTGAGGCTTTGGGTCAGTGTTAGGGCCTTAGCAACCTGTCAGGGGTCGAGGTTTGAGAGAAGTAGGCATTGACTGCGCTTTGGTTCGTGAACGTTTGTTGAGGTCATTTTTGGCTTCAACAAATACGTTAGATGGTGCATGAGATTTTTGGAAGAATTATGGAAGAAGAGTATGATTCAATGTTCACAAGCATTATGCAAATAAAAGTAAAAAAGATAATGTTATAACTTCTAGGAGATTCTTATACAGTAAAGAAGGATATAGACGAGTAGATAAACGGATCATTTGGTTATAGAGCACAGATCAGAAACAAGAATATGTTGTCGGGTACGAATGAGAATCATGTTGAATAGAAGCACTGGTCAGTTTTATGTTCATGAGTTTTTCTCAGAGCACAATCATATTCTACACTTTGCAGAATGTGCTCATATGATGGGCTCACAAAGAAAGATTGTAGACGTTCAAGCTATTGAAGTGCAATTGGTAGACGACTCTGGTCTTAAACAAAAAAATACATATGAATTTTTGGGAAGACAATCTGGAGGAAGGGCTAACCTTGGATATCTTTAATTAGATCAAAAAAATTATCTCAGAAGTAAACGTCAAAGAGAGAAGACATATGAAGAAGTTGGTTGTTTATTAAGATATTTTCAAAATAAAACCCTAAAGAATCCTTCCTTTTTTATGCAGTGCAGTTGGATAATACAGAGCAAGTTACTAATATATTTTGGGCAGATGCAAGGATGCACATTGATTATGAACTTTTTGGAGATGTGTCATTACATTTGATACTACCTTTTCCACTAACAAGAAGTACAGACCATTTGGTGTTTTTGTAGGTTTCAATCAATAGAGAGGGCTTACCATTTTTGGGGCTGCTCTTCTCTACGACGAAACGTCAGAATCCTTTATTTGATTATTTAATACTTTTTTGGAATCACATGGCCTAAAAAAACCTAAAACTATTTTCAGAAACCAGGATGCTGCAATGGCTAAGGCTATATCTGAGGTGATTTCGAAAATCAGGCATGGACTTTGTACTTGACATATAATGCAAAATGACATCAAACATCTTGAAAATGTAATGAAAGAAGGTTCTTATTTGTTGAGTGAATTTAAAAAGACAATGTTTGAATATGAGGATGAACAAACATTTGAAGATTGTTGGAAAGAAATGTTATCAACATATTATGTGGAAGAAAATAATTGGTTAAAATCAATTTATAAGTTGAAAGAGAAATGAGCCAAATGCTATATGAAAAGCTCAATAACTTTAGGTATGCAGAGGATTCAATTAAGTGAAAGTTTGAATGGTGATTTAAAGGATTATTTGAAGTCAAATTTTGACTTAAATAATTTTTTCAAACATTTTGAGAGAGTGATAAGTGACAAAAGATATAAAGAGTTGCAAGCTGAATATGATGCTAGAGAAAAATTACCAAAACTCAAGGTGAAGACTACCACTTCTGATACAAGCTCGAAAAAATTATTCTCCTCTTATATTTGAAAGGTTCCAAGATAAATGAGAAAAGAGTTTAACATGCTTTATAAAATAACAAAAAGAATTAAATGGAATGAACGAGTATTTAGTAGCATCGTATAATGAGACTCATGAGTACACATGCATATCTAATATTTTTGAGCATACAATATCGTGCCAATGTATGAAGTTTGAGATAATTCTATGCTCACATGCTTTGAAGGTGCTAGATATTACTAATGTTAAATTAATTCTAGGCAAATATTTATTGAAGAGATGGACGCGCGTCGCGAGAGATGAAATTTTAGAAAAGACCGATAAACACATACAGGTGAAGCTATAGTTTCTTTAAATTTTATGTTTTTAGTTTATAATCTATATTTAAATGATTTTTTGTATTATTTCAGGGATCCATAAAATTTGATATGGTGGACCGCTACAGAGAAGTGTTACGAAATCGGATCGAATACCGCGGTAGTCAACGGAAGATATCCGAGCAATTTTAATGGCGCAAAATCATAAATCAGAAAAGATTCCACAAATACACACACAGATGACAAAGTAATATACGTGGTTCGGAGATGAGCTCCTACGTCCACGGGGAGAACGCGCCGGAAAATATCTACTATAATCAATGAGTTTACAAGTTACAAACAGAGGCCGTTAACACGGTCGAACAACAAGAGAAAAACAAAAAACTGAAGAAGAACGTTGTCGCCGCTGCTGTCTCCGCCTGGATCCACCACTGCACAGCCGGCCGCTGGGATGAGCTCGGCCAGATGTCGATCTGTCTGGATCGCCCGAACGCTGCCGCCTCTCTGTTGCCATTGGAGCCTGAAATCGCCGCTTCCGCCTGGAGTTGTCTGTCGCCGCTGGACAGAACAAGAAGCCGCATGAAGCTCTCACTGCTCCCTCTAATGACTCTCACAAATTTCTCTCTCTGATTGCTTGATTCATCCGGCTAAAAAACTGCTCATACATATACGATCAAGATCCAAAAATAATTAGGAAGAAGATCTCTAATTTAGGAGATTGCAATATTTCTCCTCATGAAAATATTCCAAATTATTAGACTCTCCCAAATTAGGAATCACAAGTCACGCAGATCCCTGAGGTGGAACAATCTTAACAATATATATTCTCCTATTAATGATCTTCCTAAATAATATTCCTAAAAAGATTTAGCCCGGATTAGAAATTGTGGCCTCCCACAGATCGATGACATGTCGCGATCCCGACGATCCGAGCACGTGGATCACGGAGGTGTCATAAACTGAACAATCTCCACCTTAACGCCTCATGCAATCAACTCCACCTCGACGCCTAATGAACGTAACTCTACCTCCAGCCTGGATCTCCCCTACCGACGACTACGAGCCCCCTCTCCCTGGGGTCTCTGCGATCAACATGCATTAATATGAGCCAAGTCAAGACCGTTCTTGAACTTGACTCCTGTCACTGATTTCGCTTGCATGTTCATACCATTATTCTCCGTGGATATCTTCCGCAACTTCATGCCTCCACCTCCAACGAACTCCCTCGACTCCTGGTAGCGTACATCGATGTGCTTTGTTCTTGCACGATAGACTGAGTCTTTTGCAAGATAACTCGCACTCTGATTCTCACTGTGCATCTCCACCGCCTTCTGAGTAATCTTGAGTTCCTTGGTGATACTTTTGAGCCAAATGACTCCCCCTGCGGTGTCTGGGCACTTCTGAGATGACACTCTACCCTTCTTCTCCACGACTGCGAAGATTTTATCTTCGCCAAGGCCCTTCCTCTGTGCGAACTCCTTCGCCACGAATCTTGTCTTGTTCCTCCACTGGTCCTTCCCAGCTTTCCCCTGCAATGTCTCTGCTCTCTATAGCTTTTTCATAGGAATCAGGATCTGAGGAAACAACCTGAAAGACATATGCTACCGTATCTTGTAGCCTGAGAGGCAGTCTGGCCTCTCGCCTCGTCCTTCCTCCGACAATGGTGGTGCCGATCAGTCTGTAGATAATTTCGGAACGCTCTCCTTTCATGACTATCTACGCGCCTCTCTTAACCTTCAAATATCCGTCGTTGTCGGTATAAGAATACCCGGCGGCCTCTAGAGTGCATAGAGAAATCAAGCTCTTTCTCAAATTGGGCACATACTGAACGTTGGTGAGTATCCTAACCACTCCATCAAACATCTTAATCCTAATGTTACCAACTCCCAACACCTCGCACTCTGAGTCGTTCCCCATAAAAACACGATCACCTTCACATTGTCTAAAGCTGAAGAACCATTCTATATTCGGGCACATGTGGTACGAGCATCCTGTATCCATGATCCAAGAACCTGTGGTCTCAAGGCTGGGTGAAACATGAAGAACGTCAGCGTCGTTCTCATCCTCAGATGCCACCGCGTCCTGATGTGACTCATGCGTCTGCTCCTTAAACTTCCTCTTCGGGCAATTATTCTTCCAGTGCCCCTCTTCCTTGCAGTAGTGACACTTAGTATTCCCGCCTCCGGACTTAAACCTAGGTTGGTCTTCCTCCTTGCCTTTTCCTCTCGATCTATCCCGGGCTGGGTCATTGCTCTTCACGAATAAGCCCTCGTCGGCTCCAGGGCTCGACTTGCTTCTCGTTTCATTCGATAGCAGCGTCATCATCACTTCTTCCATCCTCAGGGTGTCCTTCCCATACAGAATCGTTGTGACCAGATGATCGAAGAACTTCAGCAATGAAGACAACATGAGAAGAGCTTGGTATTCCTCCTCGACCTTAATGTCCATACTACGCAATTGAGAGATAAGTTTATTAAACGCATTCATGTGATCAAGTAGCTGAGTGCTTTTGGACATCCTAAGGCTGTAAAGTTGCTTCTTCACGTACAACTTGTTCGTGAGCGACTTGGACATGTACAACTCTTCCAATTTTGTACACAGATCAGCCGTAGTCTCAGCGTCGACTACGTTATACATAACCTCATCGGCCAAGCACAACTGAATTGTGCTGATGGCCTTCAGATTCAACTCCTTCCACTCGTTGTCCTTCTTCCCGGACTTCTCCTTTCTGAGGAGATCCTTATGAAGACCTTGCTGAACGAGTACCGCTTTGATTTGTTTCTGCCACAGACCAAAGTCAATTTTGCCGTCGTATTTTGGAATCTCAAATTTCACTGCCATTATTTTTCTTGCAGAGCTACTGGGCAATCCAAATAATGTTCACGGACCGATCTGAGAAGATAGGGAGCAGACCGATGTCGTCACCTACTGTTGACCCAGATCTAAAACTGGAACGTCCAGACGATCACCCCCGCGGAACCTCCCTCTGATGCTAATTGTTATGAAATAAGACCGAGAACCGCGGTAGCGCAACGGAAGATATCCGAGCAATTTCAATGGCGCAAAATCATAAACCAGAAATGATTCCATAAATACACACACATACGACAAAATAATATACGTAGTTCAGAGATATGCTTCTACGTCCATGGGGAGAGCGCGCCGGAAAAGATCCACTATAATCAATGAGGTTACAAGTTACAAACAGAGACCGTTAACACGGTCGAACAACAAGAGAAAAGCAAAAAACTGAAGAAGAACGTTGTCGTCGCTGTTATCGCCGCCGGTATTGCCTGGCGATATCGCCCTGTCTTCTTCCTCTTGGATCTGCCGCATCCTGCAACTGTTTTCGTCGCCTGGATCCACCACTGCACAACCGGCCGTCGGGATGAGCTCGACCAGATGTCGATCCGTCTGGATCGCCCGAACGCTGCCTCTCTGTTGCCGCCAGAGCCTGAAACCGCCGCCTCTGCCTGGAGTTGTCTGTCGCCGCTGGACAGAACAAGAAGCCGCATAAAGCTCTCACTGCTCTCTCTAATGGCTCTCACGGATTTCTCTCTCTGATTGCTTAATTCATCCAACTAAAAAACTGTTCATATATATATATGATCAAGATCTAAAAACAATTAGGAAGAAGATCTCTAATTTAGGAGATTGTCATATTTCTTCTCATGAAGATATTCCAAATTATGAGACTTCCCTAAATTAGGAATCACAAGCCACACGGATCGCTAAGGTGGAACAATCTAAACAATATATATTCTTCTATTAATGATCTTCCTAAATAATATTTCTAAAAAGATTTAGCCCAGATTAGAAATCATGGCCTCTCACGGATCGATGACGTATCGCGATCCCGACGATCCGGGCACGTGGATCGCGGAGGTGTCATAATCTCAACAGAGAAGTATGCCCCAAATTAATTAAAATTGCTTCAAAAGCATCTGAAAGTCAAGAGAGTATACTTGCTTATTAAAGGAGATTGAAAAAATTAATAAGCACTATGAAGACTCTCAAGAGAGTGTTCATTGACTTGTGCTTTTGGGTCAAATAGTTTGATGGAAAATAGTTTAGCAAACGCAAGTGGTTTAAAGAAGGAAAAAGAAATCAAAAGAGGAAAGCATTTGAAAAATTGGATTGAAAAACAGCTCCACAGAAAAAAATAACATCAAAACAACCAGTTTTACAAGAGGTATGTCACTCTTATTTAATAATTTGAGTGTATGTTACTTGTTTTATGTTTTAATTTAATTGTCTTTTTTTAAGGTTTCAAATGTCAATAATTCAGATCCAGGACTATCTTCTCAAAGAATGTTTGGCAATGATGAATTTATTGAATTTCTAAATGAGTCAAGCCAACATGAAGAAGTGGATTTGTCTATTTCTCAAACATGATATAGATTCCAAAATGACCCAATTGGAGATGAAATCAATTTTCTGAAATTATAAACAATGCAAACAATCATCATTGGACTACTTTTATCACAAAGCTAGATGAATGTTATATTGGAGTACTTTAATAACAGGAATTACAATGTTGTTTAATCTTTTTATATTGAAACATATGACTGCTTAGATGGGGTTGTGTAGTGGTTTTTATAAAAATCGCTGTCTATTTTCCTATTTTTTTTGTTTAAATTTTTTTTGGAATTGATTTTGCCCTTCCGACAACCGATTTCACTTGGGTAGAGGAATCGTTTTCTTCATAATTCTTCATGTCTTACTCTTCCGGCAACCGATTTCGCTCCTCCGCAGCGGCAACGTCCATGGAATCAGTAGGTCGTCATCATCGTTTTTGCAAGAACTCTCTAGCGAGTAGCGAAGGCGCTCGAATCAGCGTCCCCGTCAATGTCCCTCTATCTCTTACATGTTATCTTCTACCCTCATCTTCTATCTACGGCATCCGCCATCGGGGTGTCGGAGAAAAGAGGGGCGAGCGAGATAGGAATGAGACCGCATTTAAATTCCAGCCCTTGGATTAATTGAAGGGCTATTACTAATGGAACTCCACCTGGAGCGAATAAAAAAAATTATATAATTTTTTTGATATATATATACAATTAATAATTGGGATTTGGGACGGCTTAAGAGGAATCATTTTTTTAACCGCACTTTGTCCGTTGTTGACTTGAGCCCCCATTTGCCGCAAGCTCAACCGGTGAGCGCAGGCCGGTGATTCTACTAAACGCGGGTGACGGGAAAGCGCGGGGATAACGACGGCGACGGCGACGGCGACGGCGGCGGAGACACCTATCTCTATTCTCTCAGGCTATGTGCGCCTCTTATCTCCCGTCCCCGGGTTTCGCAGACATGTGTCGCCAATAAATAGACATCGCGTTTTCCGTTGTCTTCCGTTATTTCTCCGTCAATTAGGAGATGGGATCTATCCTTCCTCCATCGCATCCTTTTAGCTGCAAGCAGGTGCGTTTCTGCTGCGTCGGGTGTTCTTCTTCCCCGATGCTTCATTTTTTTCCCCTAATTTAGGTTTAGGATTTTGCGAAAGTGGGGGTTTTTAGGGAGTTTAGGGTGGAAATTAATGCCGTTTTACAAGAGATCTAGGTTTAAAGATTCCGGATTCCGGCGAGTGCTTCCATTGTTCCTGATAATTTTCTCCGCGGCTTTGGTTTTTCTGATCCTTACTAGAAAGGGATCAATTTATGATTTTTCATTCAGAGCAGATGAAGAAGAAGAAGAAGAAAGTTTTTCTTTTTCTTCTTCCCTCTTGGGGTCTGATACCCAAACACTCTTAAAGTTCGGAGATTTCAGACCAAAACTTCCTAAAATGAACGGTATAGCCATTTCCCTTGAACAAAGGAACCGTTTGCCACCAAGGAACATTGATCTCTTCCCAAATTTGGGGAAGAACCATGTCAAGATTGTTCTTTATGTTCACAACCGGCCCCAATATCTTCAGGTTGTGGTCAAGAGTTTAGCAAACGTGGAAGGGATAGGAGAAACCATGCTGATTGTCAGCCATGATGGATTTTTCTCTGAAATGGATGCTATTGTCAAGGGAATTCGATTCTCTCAGGTGAAGCAGATTTTTTCGCCGTATTCCCCGCATCTCTATCCCGACACCTTCCCCGGCGTTTCAAACGGAGATTGCCATGACAAGGATGATCCTTCTACGAGCAACTGCAGCGGAGATGCGGATCAGTATGGTAATCACCGGTCTCCGAAAATCGTCTCGTTAAAGCATCACTGGTGGTGGATGATGAACACCGTGTGGGACGGCTTGCCGGAGACCAGGAGACACTCCGGCCACATACTCTTTGTAGAAGAAGATCATTTCCTCTATCCGAACGCCTATCGAAACATCCAGCTGCTGGTGAATCTGAAACCGAAGAAGTGCCCCGATTGCTTTGCGGTGAACTTGGCCCCGTCGGACGTGAAATCGAAGGGAGAAGGGTGGGGGTCGATGATAGCGGAGAAGATGGGCAATGTTGGGTATGCTTTCAACAGGACTGTGTGGAGGAGAATTCATGAGAAGTCCAAGGAGTTCTGCTGGTTTGATGATTATAACTGGGATATCACTATGTGGGCGACGGTTTATCCTTCATTCCTCACTCCTGTGTATACTCTAAGGGGTCCTCGAGCGAGCGCAGTCCATTTTGGGAAGTGCGGGTTGCATCAGGGGCAGGATAAGATATCGCCGTGTTTCGATAACGGGGAGCCGAAGATCGAGTTGGATGAGACGGATATGGTTCCTAATATCAAAACGGATTGGCCGGTCTACGTTTATAAGAAGCAGCAGGGATATCGTGCTGGTTTCAAAGGATGGGGAGGATGGGGTGATCACAGAGACAGGGAGCTTTGCTTGATTTTTGCCTACATGTATCACTCAATGAGAGTTTGATCGGATCAAGGAATGCAACCACTCCTTTAAAACTATTTGGTAAACTCTCATTCTCATCGGTACCGCTCAAAAACTCCATCTGTAGCCACCTCCCTCCATCTCCCACCATTCCAACTCTCACCGCCCAAATAAACAAACCCGAAGACATGCTTAGGAACAATCGGAATCTGTTTTCTATTTGCAGAAGATCGTTATGGTCGTCGCTTTCATTATCTTCATCAATATAGTTATCTCAGATATCATGAAGGCATTTTGAATTATGGCTTGTGACTTAAACATTCATTACAGGGAAGAAGTTTTAAAAAAACACATTTTGTATCATGGATCATGCAAGGAAGACATAATCACTGTATTTCTATGAATCAGTTTTCTGTAATTCTGTTATATTAATGGCAAGTAGGTAAGTTTCAGGTTGATACTAATTTGGTATTTGTTCAAAAACTAGCTTACAAGCAGCTAATATTATGAATGCATTGTCTTCATCCCTTCAATTTCAGTTTCTGCTGCCTTTCTGCGCTGAATTTAAAATTCAAATTTGGTGCTTCACTGAATTACTTGCTGTAAATCTCTATTTTGTTCGTGTATCTGCAACTTGAATTGATCACAAACCTCTTCAACCTCTATTTTTTCTGTTTTTCTGTACCTGCTAATCCATTTCAATCACTGCTATTTTCTTGCTGGCTCAGTTCATCTTTGTTGTTTTCTTTCACCTCTTTATTAGCCTGTCTTCTCTTCTTCCTCCCACTTCAAGCCTCTAGCTTACATGCAAGCCTCCGAATACTCGTGCTCTTCCCAATCACCTGGAATCACAACTCAAGACCTCAATTACTGAATCATTTCATGGAATTTCTGGTCAAGTTTACTGAAAATGTTGTTGTCTTTTTGAAAAGCTCTTTTGCAATAGCCCACCTCCTAGGCCTAATGAGGGAATGAATTGGTGGAGGATCAGTTGAGCAGCCTGCCCATGTCCAATCTATTTGGAGAATCTGCTGCTGATATTTTTAAGGGTTTCTGCCATCAGGACACAGTTTTAAATGTATTAGATTTATGTTTTGTTGCATGTTGTTTACGGTGTACCCTTCACCACCATAGCCAAGAGAGTATCTTATGTTGAGGTTTCATGGCATTCTCTTTGTTGCTTTTTTTATAATTCAAAAGTTTTAACAAAAAATATAGTTAGAGATGCAGAGAGATGGGAAGTCATGTGTGTGGGCCGAAAAATTTAAAGGATGCGACAGAGACAATGTGGCGTCTGGGCAGTCGCGATGCAAAACGGTGGTTGTATATATCGTCGTGATGGTGTATCTGTTTTTGAAATTTTTGTCAGTTTTGTCCCAAATTTCACCAATATCTGGACATTCACGACTTCTAAGGGTCTGTTTGGGGCAGCTCTGGCGGTTGGAAAATCTCTATTCCAACCGCCAGAGCTGCTTTCAGTCTGTTTGGGACAGCTCTCTGTGAAGAGCTTTTCAAAAATCTGGAGCTGTTTTGCAGCTTTTCAGAAATCTCTTCCTCCCCAGCTTCTGCTCCCGCAAAATAGCTTTCTCTCTCACATGTTTTGGAAATCTAATGGTTTCTTCAGTTGGAACATGGTCAGAGGTCGGACGGCCTTCCTCCGGCGATTTCGAGCCCCGGACGGCTTTCCTCCGGCAATTCCAAGCCCCCGACGTCCTTCCTCCGGCGATTCCGAGCGCACTTCTGCACAGAACACCCAAACAGTCTGCAGCTTTTCAAAACTGCTCCCCAGAGATCTATTTTAAAACAGCCCTATCCGGACAGCAGCTTTTCAATCCGCCAGAGCTGTCCCAAACAGACCCTAAAATTTGTCCATAGATACATGCCTATGGTGGGGTTTTTGGGCCAAAAATAGCATTCAATACTGCATGTATAATTTTGTTCACAACTCCCACCACTCTCAAAAACAGCCTAAGGACTTGTTTTCACGATTATCACTTATCGCACAATCCTATAAACAAAACTTTAATTTTAAATTACTGATTTTTTTATTGAATGATTCCTTATTATCAAAAGAAAGAGGTTGTTGGAATATACATTACGCATCTCTTTGTTTGAGAATAACAAATCTCAATATGTATTTGATCAAACTTAGTTTGTGTTTATAGTGTGCATGCCATACAATGATTGGGATGAAAAGTTGGATGTTGTGCTCTGAACTGAGTAATACCGCGTGACGATTGACTCTACCGCTGGCGGTAGCATTCGTTACAATTGGACAGCTGGCAGAAGTCATTTGAACAAAATCTTGGTGGGAGATGAAAGTCATTCTTGTAAATAATTACCATGCCGCGATAACCCTATCACGCAGCGGTAACTGAAAGGCAATCCCTGACAATCGCCAATCGCCAGACTGATTGAGGAGACAAATAGAGCAAAATTTCAAAATCTAGCGAGCTCGAATCTGTCACTAACGTGGAGCGATAAGCTTCCTGAAATACGAAAGCTTGGCTTCCATTCTAGGAAGCCAGGAGTGGGAATTTGGTTTCCTAAATGATATTACAGGGCAATATGACCTACCGCTGATGGTAGCAGCCAGACTCTATATAAAGAGTCGTCCGCTCTTTCTCTGAGAGTGACCTCCGAAGATATTTTTGTGGATCCTCGTCCTAGACGTCCACATCCATCTCTACAACTATCTTGAATATCCAAAGGAGAACTTGAAGGCAGATAACATTAAAAATCATTCTACGAGAAGCATGAACACTACAACAACGAAAATCTCTCTTGTGCCTTTGTCATCGCCTTTAGAGGTCAAATAGGAAGATTTTAATTACAAAAATTTCATTTCATTCTTCTTTTCTAATCTCTTTTGTTTTTTTGACGCTTTTCTGTGACTAGAGAAATTCGTCTATGTAGTGGCGACTAGGTCTGTGTTCAACTTAGGATGAAAATCGTCTTATGTGTTAGAAGGCTAGAAAGATAAAGGCTCCGTTTGGTGGGACTTACTTTCACCGGTCAAGCGGTTATAACTGCAAGAATCAGACCTTAATTAAGGTCCGGTTCATGTCGTCGTAACCGCTTGACCGGTGAAAACCAAAAGTATATTTCTACCTGTTGTCTTGATTTCTAGTGTTATAGAGATCACAATTTTGTAAAAAAAAAAAAAATTTGAAATAAAACCATGAATGTTATGAATTTTTTTTTCCCGAATTTCGAAATGATTTAAATAAATATTTTGAATTGAAATGTAGACATAATGCCTTTTTATAAAAGCCTTCCCCTCTTGTAAGAGCGCACTACAGTCCAACATTAAGCTCCGTTTGGCATGACATTGTTTTTGTTGCGATGAGTTTGGCACGTGGTGGCAGTCATGAATATGAGGGTTAAATTGTCATTCGTTAATGTCCACCTAGGAAATTTTTTCCACTTCTATAATCAAATAGATGATGTTTGTTAGGTGATTCTGCGTTTATGACCGTCACCACTGTGCCAAACGGAACCAAAGAAATAAAACTAGTTTTGAATATAAAAGTGAATTAAATTACTTAGATGAGATCAAACATTCATGTATAACGGTTCACACCACCGAGTGTACAACCGCCACCACCGTGTCAAACGGGAAAAAATTTTAGGTGGGTTACTCTCATTTAGAAATAGGTGCTCAGTTAAATGTTGACCGTTGATCTGATATCTTACGGCTCATATGGTATTAAATACTAACCGTTGATCGGCATTTCGATCAATCATGTTATTTTTGCAGGAAATCAACGGTCAGTATTTAATACTGCACTTATTTTTAGGTGAAAGTAATCCACCTAAAAATTTTTCGTCAAACGGAGCCTAATCAAATGTCTTCTCTACCAAATATACCTGCTTATGAGTTATTCTGTGTAGGACGTCTCCAATAATGGCCCATGGATTTGTGAGGGCCATAGAAATCGGAGTCCTTTAGATGTACAAGCTTCATCCCCTCTTAATTGAAAATTTTTTTGGTGCGTCTAGCGTGGACAATTTTATACAATAAATCACATTTTATAGCTTCGAATATTTTTCTTTTGTAATTTAATCACAAAATATTAAAATTGGCATTTTTATGATTATTTTGAGTGCCGAATTATACATATTTTCATGATTACTGAAAAAAATATGACCGAAAAATCATGCATTACGTTCGTGTAATCATTTTTACGCATGATTTTACCGTCATATTTTTCAGTAATCATCGGAAAATGTAAAAATACAAACATTAATATTTGTATAAATCTCTTATTTTAGAAGTATAAAAATGTGATTTAATGCATAATATTGTCCATGACTCACATATAGGTGTGAGCGTAGGGGTGTGCAAAAAAATCTCAAGATCCAAGAACGGATCTTTCAATTTGGGCCAATCTTTATTCCAACAAATTTGGAATCGGTCTTTCAATTCGATTATCGATTTTTGGGATAGGGTGCCTGAGAACCCACCTAGAAACCAAATTGTTGGTAATTGATTTATAATTTAGGTAGGATTTAATGTCTATGTACGATTAATTATTAATAATTAGTAGTTAATAATTAATATATTTGATTTATTATTTATTATGATTTCAAATGTACATACATCAATAATATTTTTTTTTTCATAGAATTTGAAAATGTTGATTCTTCGATTGACAATACTATGTTAAACTTATTTTAAATTATTAATAGTTAATGCTTACATTCTTATTATTATTGTGCCAATATTATTTTTTAAGCTATTAATATGATGAAAAAAATCAAATTTATGAAGCTAATATTTAAGCACAATTTTTTAGGGTGGTGTTAAATGCGCATCATTTCGGCTTTGTGCACACCAATATTATGTGCACTCATTGTAATTTTATGTGCACACCAATACTATGTGCACTCATTGCAATAACTACAATATCCTTAAAAGGATTAATAAAAACAGCCCAAAACAATTCCTCACCTCTCAAATTAGTACCCGCACATGGAATCCGTAGAGCATCCGGGAGAGTAAAGTGCCCGAAACATTTCTAATGGGTGCACATAGTATTGGTGGAGGAGACATTACCGGAAGTGAAGGAGGTGGCCGGAGGTATCAATGGAGGAGGCGGCCGAAGATTTCGCCGGAGTAAATGCAGGAATCGGGATGGGGTTTCGCGGTTTTTGCCGGATGCATTCGGGGAAGATAACGGGATGGGGTTTCGCGGTTTTCGTCGGATGCAGTCGGGGAAGATGACGGGGAAGAGAGATGAGGCTGGCGTAGAAGAGAAGGGTTTCACCGGAGGAATCGGGGGGGGGGGGGGGGTTTCACCGTGTGCAATCGGGAAGAGGAGCGCCGAATATCGGGAAGGGGGAGACGGGCTCAATGCTTCGACTTTAATTTATGGGTGGGGTTTAGAATAACTAAAATATTAAAGATTATTTTTTGGATGAGTGTTCACATAGCCGAAAAATGATGTGCTTTTATTATCATTTATTGTGATTTGCTATATTTTTTTAAATTAATATGAATAATGAATAACCGGATTACATGTACTAAGGCTCCGTTTGGGAGGACTTATTTTCACCGGTCAAGCGGTTACAACCGCATGAATCTGACCTTAATTATGGTCGGGTTCATGCAGTCGTAACCGCTTGACCGGTGAAAATAAGTCCTTCCAAATAGACCTTAAGACAACTAGTAGAATCCAGAATTGAACCAAAACAAAAATTTTCATCCGGATATTTCTAGGTTTTGAGTAAATGAGTCGATTCTTATTTCAAAAAATTGAAACCGAATATACGAATCAATTCTTAGACTCAGTTTGGTATGGTGGTGACGATCGTAAACACATGGTTTAAATCGTCATTCGTTGAGGATCACCTAACAAACATCATCCGTTTGAACATTAAAGTGGACGAAGTTCCTTAGAATCAAACGCCGCCGGACGGCGGGTAAACAAACGCCCTCCGACGGCGATTCACTCCGTTTCAACCCGCAGTAAGGAGGAAACGGACCCGATTCGCTCTGTTTCGACCCCCGCCGCTCCCCCTGTGATTTCAAAGTCCCGTTTCGACCCCCGCCGGATGCACCTGTCACCACCGAACCAAATATAGCCTTAATTCTGAGTAAAACAGACCCAAACCGACTTAAATTGCACCCAATTTTTAGTATATAAACAGGGGAAACAAAAAAAAAACAGAGTAAATTTTGTTCATGCTTAATGGAACCCAGGCTGGAGTGCTGGAAAGTGTCACCGTCGTTATTAGGTAGTGAGTAGAAAAATAATTTACTTTAAATTTTTGTCTTCCGACTCTTCCCCATCGGCCTTAATTGAGATTTGGCAGGAAACAATCTCGATGTATTCACGTGCTGTTGTCTATCAATCCTCTGTTCTCCCAAAGCTTGCTTAATGGAAGCATACCTGTCTCCGTATCTCTAAATTTGTTCATCTTTTTCTGTGATTTCTCGTCTTACTTGCGGCGCTAAGCTGTTCTTCGCGCTCATGGAGGGACATGGAGGAGTCCTTATTAGGGTTTATGAAGAACTTTAGATTAAATTTGGGCAGATGGCTCGAGCAAAATCAGTTCTGAGAAATTCTCTGTTTCCAATCTTAGTAGGTTCGTGTTCAATCACTCTGATTTTTGTTCTGTGTTCTGATGCTTGCTCACCCTTCTATATGTTGATTTTGTGCATAAGCTACAGATTGAATTAGGAAAGATAGAATTTTGAGAGATGTCATCAAAGTCAAACAAGGCGAGCTGCTCCAGGAGCAGCTCAGCTCTCTCCAAACACAGCGCCAGAGTTTTTGCTCAGACTTCCTTGGATGCCAAACTCAACGCCGAGTTCGAGCATTCCGGCCGGCCGACGTCGATGGGCGCCACCACCGAGGGTACCGGCAGCCCCTCCTCCTCCTCCGTCTCAGCCTATCTCCAGAGAATGCAGCGAGGGCAGTGCATTCAGCCCTTTGGCTGCTTAGTAGCCGTTAACATCCAGACATTTGAAATCTTTGCCTACACCGAAAACGCCCCCGAGATGCTCGACGTAACTCCCCACGCCGTCCCCAACATCGGGCAGAAGGAGTCTTTAACGGTCGGCACGGATGTTCGCTCTCTCTTCCGGTCGCCGAGTTCCATTGCTCTTCAAAAGGCCGCAATGTTTGGGGATGTGAATCTCCTCAATCCCATTCTGGTTCACTGCAGAAACTCAGGGAAGCCGTTTTACGCCATTCTGCACCGAATTGATGAAGGTTTGGTTATAGACTTGGAGCCGGTTAATCCCGCCGACGTTCCGGTCACCGCCGCCGGGGCGCTGAAATCGTATAAACTCGCTGCCAAAGCAATTTCGAGGTTGCAGACTTTGCCGAGCGGGAACATCACTCTTCTCTGCGACGTCCTGGTCCGGGAAGTCAGGGAGCTCACCGGCTACGACCGGGTGATGGCCTACAAGTTCCATGAGGATGAGCATGGCGAAGTTATAGCCGAGTGTAGAAGATCTGATATAGAGTCTTATCTGGGCTTGCATTTCCCTGCCACTGATATTCCTCAGGCATCAAGGTTTCTGTTTATGAAGAACAAAGTTAGGATGATATGTGATTGTTCGGCTCACCCGGTAAAAGTGATTCAGGATCATAGGCTAGCTCAGGCCATAAGTTTATGCGGCTCAACCATGAGAGCTCCTCATGGCTGCCATGCTCAGTACATGGCCAACATGGGTTCAATTGCCTCCCTTGTTCTTTCCATTACCATCAATGATGATGACGACGACGGAAAACAGGACAGCGATCAGCAGCAGAAGGGGAGAAAGCTTTGGGGATTGGTGGTTTGCCATCACACAAGTCCTAGATTTGTGCCATTCCCACTTCGATATGCTTGCGAATTCCTGCTTCAAGTTTTCAGCGTGCAGCTGAACAAAGAGGTGGAGCTAGCGGCGCAAATGAAGGAGAAGCATATACTCCGGACGCAGACTGTTCTTTGTGACATGATTCTCAGAGATTCTCCCATCAGCATCTTCACACAGTCGCCTAATGTCATGGATCTTGTGAAGTGCGAAGGCGCCGCCCTGTATTACAGGAAACAGTTCTATTTACTTGGAATCACCCCTACAGAATCACAGATAAAAGATCTCATTGTGTGGCTTCAGGAGCACCATAACGGGTCAACCGGATTGAGCACAGACAGCTTGACAGAAGCAGGCTATCCTCAAGCTGAATCTCTGGGAAATGCCATTTGTGGGATGGCAGCAACCAAGATCACTTCAAAAGATTACATTTTTTGGTTCAGACCACACACTGCAAAGGAAATCAAGTGGGGCGGTGCCAAGGATGAGCCCGTCGATAAAAAAGACGACGGTCAGAAAATGCACCCCAGGGCCTCCTTTAAGGCCTTCCTGGAGGTGGTCAGATTCCGGAGCCTTCCTTGGGAAGACGTCGAGATGGATGCCATTCATTCGCTGCAGCTGATTCTGCGCGGTTCTCTCCACGATGAGGCCGACGGCGTCGAATCGAAGTCCATAGTGCGGAGAGAAGCGAGTGATGAGAAGAGTTTCCAAGGGGCAGACCAGCTTCGTACCGTCACTAATGAAATGGTTCGACTTATCGAGACCGCCACGGTTCCGATTCTCGCCGTCGATGATTCGGGGAACTTGAATGGATGGAACTCGAAGGCAGCCGAGTTAACTGGATTGTCCATTGAAGAGGCCATTGGTATGCCTCTTATGAGTCTTGTTGAGGATGAATCTTTAGATGTGGCAAGGAATGTGCTTGCTCAAGCATTGCAGGGTAAATCTCTATCAAGATTTATCTATTATATCATGCTATGATCTCCACTAATAGCCTTTTACAATGTTGTTTACAGACAAAGAAGAACAAAATGTCGAAATCAAGTTTAAAACTTTTGGCCTTCGACAAAAGCATGGGCCTGTCGTCTTGGTGATTAATGCTTGTTGTAGCCATGATATGAATGATAATGTGGTGGGTGTTTGCTTTGTCGGTCAAGACATGACTGAGCACAAACTGGTTATGGATAAATATACTCGAATTCAAGGCGATTACACCGCCATAATACGAAATCCAAGCGCCCTCATCCCTCCAATATTCATGATCGACGAGCATGGCCGCTGCACCGAGTGGAATTCCGCCATGCAAGAGGTTTCTGGCTTGAAAAGGGGGAATGTGATTGACAAAATGATTGTTGGAGAGGTTTTTACTCTTCAGAGTTCTGGTTGTAGAGTCAAGGATCATGCCACTTTAACAAAACTTAAGATCTTGCTTAATGGGGTGATGTCAGGAGAAGGAGCGGAGAAATTGTTGTTTGGATTCTATGACGTAAAAGGTAAGTGCGTCGAATCTTTACTCTCGGCGGCCAAGAAGGAGGATGTCGAGGGGAAGGTCACCGGAGTTTTGTGCTTTTTGTATGTGGGCAGCCCGGAGCTTCAACATGCTTTGCAGGTTCAGAAAATGTCTGAACAGGCTGCTCTTAGTAGCTCGAATGAGTTGGCGCATCTTCGCCAGCAAATTAGGAACCCTCTGAAAGGGATTGTTTTTACCCACAAGTTGATGGAGGGTTCTGAATTGAGTGAGGATCAGAAACAGCTTATTAGGACAAGTGCCCTGTGCCAGGAACAACTGGCAAAGATCTTGGATGATATGGACTTGGAAAGCATCGAACAGTGGTATGTAATCGGTGACTTCTTATGATTATGTTCCATGCTTTATGCTTGCTAATGCTGTGCTTGTTTGAGTATTTTTGCTCTATTTCTGTGAGGCCCAAATGCCGCTGCAGAAAATTTGATGTTTGTAAAACCTTTGTGTTGAACCCGGAAACCACGTTTCAAAGAGAGTTCGGACCTGGGTGGTAACCTGCGCTTATTTCTCCTGAGCTAGAGCATTAGGACGGATTCTTGGAGCAAGGAATCTCACCCTCAACTAATGGAAAACTAGAAACAGATCTCGAGTTGCAGCGAGTAGGTCCCGCCACACACCCGGAAGATCCAAGAGAGTTTCCCCTTCCAAGTCAATGTCGAGCCTGTGCACCCTGGAGGGCCTCGAGAACTCCCGACTGCCCACCCAGAAACCATAGTGAGCAGTGAGGTGGAACCCTTGCCAAACAAAGCTGACCAAAGGAGAGGGGAGGAAAGAATTCCTCTCCAAAGGTGCCAACTGCCCATGGGGGTCTATTTTTTAGTTTTTTGAGGATGGTCTGCCAACAACATAATTCTGCTTCTTGGAGCGGTTAGTGGCAGACAAAAATGGGGCACCTAGAAAACGCATTTAGGCGAGCTGACCATGTTATTCATGCTCGCCTGGGGGTGGCGAGTGCCCAACAAAGCTGGGACTCGCCACTCTCCCTTAGCCTGGGGCGAGCGCAGGCCAGCTTGCCCCACTCACCCCCCTATTCGCTGGAGCCTAGGGCAAGTGCTGGCCAGCTTTCCCCATTCGCCCTCCTACTCGCCTAGAGCCTGGGGCTAGTGCAAGCCAGCTTGCCCCACTCGCTCTCCTACTCGCCTGGAGCCTGGGGCGAGTGCAGGCCAGCTTGCCCCACTCGCCCTCCTACTCGCCTGGAGCCTGGGGCGAGTGCAGGCTAGCTTGCCCCACTCGCCCTCCTACTCGCCTGGAGCCTTGATTTCGCCACTGAGAGGCGAGTTCTTCTGCACTCGCTCTAGGTGGGCGAGATCCTCTAGGCCATCCTTGGTTGTCTCCAATCTCGACGAATTACGGATTATACACTTTGGTTCCCACTACTCATCCCCAAAACTCAATTTGTTATGTCATTCAGAATATTTTGGGAGGGGGAAGAAGGGGTTGGGGTGGCTCCTTTTCACATTTGCTTGCCTATGGGCTCTTATTTGATGCAGCTCGATACCGAGCTTTCGACTTAGTAACGGCCTTCCCGAGAGAGTGAGGACCTCGTTAGTGAATTCTCTACCCAAGACGATTCACTCCGTAATATTTAGCGACGGCTCCAAGCGCGAGATTAATTAATACGCAAGCGACAGCTCTAACAAGCGGTAAAGACGTGTATTTGTTTTTTTGGAGGAAATAACGATAGTAGAAGCTAAAAGAAATGCAAGCGCTAACTTTATGATCACTTAATTTAATTGCACGAGTAAATGATAACAGCGGGGAGTAGAGTGGTATACCTGCGGAGATTTCCCTGGGCGGCAGAGTTTCCACGTGGTTGGGACAGTTGGATGGACGAGGAAGGCGGCTCAGTTTTGGAGGTGGCTGGTTGAGTTGTGGGGGAGAATGGGGTGCTGCAATGGCAGAGGGTCGGGGCGGAAGGTAGCTGGGTGAAAGTTGTGGGTAGGGGATAACAGGAAGGGGAAGGCGCGGATCAGGTGGCTGGCGTGAGGAGGAGAGTGATGCTGGCGGTAGGAGTCCCAGGCCTCGTCGGGAAAACTGGCGACACGAAGGGGCGGAGCTGGAGGAAGGTCGGGAGGAAGAGTCGTGGTCGACCGACCTTCGGAAGAGGACTGAGTTCGTCGGACGCTTCCGGGGCGACAGATCTCCTCTGGGCAAAGTACGGAAGAACCGCCCGGTCTCGGGTAGGAAAAGGCTGGCGGAGTTGGAGTGGGTAAGGTTGGCGACGGCGGATCCTGGACAGGCTCGCTGGACGGAAATGTCCTCGAAGACAATAACGTCTCACGGGTTTCCTTTTTCCAGCCTACAGATAACCAGTAGGAGGGATTATTAAATAGGGAAAAAACAGGGCATTCAAATAGTAACCGGTGGGGATTTCAAAGCTTTAATGTCAGAATTTTAAAAAAAGGGGTTTTGGGAAACTCAAAAGCCTTTATGAGAAATCCAAGTGGAAATAGTTTTGTAACTCCCAAATCAATGCTAAATTTTTAAAATTAAGATTTGAGTGATTTTTGTATGCAATTAAAAAAAGAAAAGATTGTCGCGCCTACATCCCTATCCCTTAGACCACCAGACCTATTTATTAATGGTCATGTTTGCCGGTCAAACCAACAAGTCTTAACACAAAATAAAATGTGTGATACAACGACATATGACGACAACACACATATGATGACAAGACGAATGACGACAACACACATATGATAATAAAAGTACTTTAAAAAGAACATAGCTCATCCGGATGCAACCACAGATGCATCAATTCCTCCGGGGTTGAAAGGACTCGACCCCATCGAGAATTGGCAAAAATCTGCAATAGTAAGATCAGTACGGAGACGACGAAACTCGGCAACGCTTATCCATGAACTTTCTGATATATTCCTTCCCTTCGATGAAACGAGGTAACGCTAATATGTACCGGCGCGCGTCTGAAACTCACGAACATCCAACACCTGCTCAATCTCCTTATTGGTGGGCGTAGATGGAGCTAAAGTTGGCTGTGGAGTGGAAGATGGCACAAGAGTAGGTGGATTGAGGATAGTATCAGGAGGCTCTCCAAAAAATGACATAAGGTCAGCAATATTAAAAATAGGAGAAGTTCCAAATTCAGCGAGTAAGTCTAAAAGATAAGCATTTGTGTCAAGACACTTTTTAACCTGAAAGGGGCCAAAACGCCGTTGTTGTAGTTTGTGATTGGAGCCCACGGGAAATCTCTCTTTCCTGAAAAAAGCAAAAACTCAATCTCCTTCTGAGAAATATAACTCGCGGCGGTGCTTATCCGCCGCATTCTTGTATTTCTCAGAAGAGACTCGCAGACTGTTAGCAATTAACTTATGCAAAGATTTTAAATGATCAATATATGTTAGCGCATCAAAAGAGGTTCGTTCAAAAGATGGAAGAGAATGACGATCGAGTAATAATGGGACGGGGTAGCCATGGACTACCTCAAAAGGAGATTTGGTAGTGGAACAATTCTTTGAGCTGTTATAAGCAAACTCTGCTTGCGGAATAACTAAATCTCATTGCTTCGGATGCTCTCCCGCTAGACATCTAAGAAAATCGCCCAAGCTTCGATTTACTACCTCAGTCTGCCCATCCGTCTGCGGATGATAGACGCTACTAAACTCTAGCTTGGTCCCAAGTTTTCCCCATAAAATTTTCTAAAAATAACTCAAATATCGAGTGTCACCATCAGAAGTGAAAGAGCGGGGAATCCCGTGTAAACGCACGATCTCTCAAAAACAAAGATCGGCAACGTGTGTGGCATCATACATTTTTTTACAAGAAATAAAATGAGTCATCTTCGAAAAATGATCAACCACGACAAAGATCGAATCCACTCTTCATTTGGTTCGGGGTAATCCTACGACAAAATCCATAGAGATTTCATCCCAAGGTCGCTCGGGAACGGAGAGAGGGGTATAAAGACCGGTATTTTGGGCGTGTCCTTTAAACAATTGACAGGTCGTGCAAGTCCTAACGAAATTGGCAACATCCTCATTCATTTTAGGCCAATAAAATTGGGAGTTAGTGAGGTCCATAAGTTATTTTGCCCAACATGACCTCCTAACCCAGAAGAATGAATCTCTCTTAGTAAGGACTTCCTGAGCTGCCCCTCACAAATACAAAGGCGAGTCCCTTTGAACAAAAAATCCTCACTTAAAATATATTCCGTAGTGGGATCAGTACCACTAAATTGGCACGCGTCCCAAATCTTGCCGAAATATGGATCAGAAGGATAGAGGTCCTTTTGTTTATCTAAGTCGAGGATTTGTGGTTGAAGGGTGACTAGGACATGTGACCTATGACTAAGCGCGTATGCTACTCTATTCGAAACGCCTGGCTTATGCTTCAGATGAAAGGTATACTCCTAAAGAAAGGCTGCTCATTTGGCATGCCTACGCACCTCCTTTTGGGAGTTCAAATGTCGAAGTGCATCATGATCAATATTAAGGATGAACTCGCATTGAATTAAATAATGATGCCAATGACGAAGGGCTTGGATGATGACGTAGAATTCTAGATCATAGGTGGAATAACGAGTTTTGGCTTCATTTAGCTTCTCACTAAAAAACGCGACGGGTCGACCCTCTTGACTTAAAATAGCTCTTATCCCAATAATCGAAGTGTCGCAATCAACCTCAAAGACTTTCTCGAAGTCAGGAAGCGCTAGGACGGGAGCACTAGTCAATTCTTCCTTGATAAGTGAAAAGGCATGCTTCGCTTCGGCCGTCCAAATAAAGTGACCCTTTTTAAGACAGTCGGTCACAAGCGAAATGAGAGTGCTGAAATTTTTAATAAACCGACGATAAAACGAGGCTAATCCATGGAAACCGCGAGCTTCAATGATAGTCTTTGGACTCGGCCACGCTCTAACTGCTTGGATCTTGTCTAGATCAACCTTAATTCCGTCGGCCGACACAATATACCCTAACAAGGTCAAACTATCGGTCAAAAATACGCACTTCTTAAGGTTCACGTAAAGCTTGTTTTCCAAAAGGATCTGAAGGACCTGACGCAATTGCACAAGATGTTGGTCGGGTCGTTGCTATAAATCAAGATGTCATCGAAATAAACAACTACACATACTCCCATCAAAGGGCGAAGAACTTGATGCATGAGTCGCATAAAGGTACTAGGGGCATTGGAGAGGTCAAAAGGCATCACAAGCCACTCGTATAGTCCTTCCCTGGTCTTGAAAGCAGTCTTCCATTAATCCCCGGGTCGGATTCGGATGTGATGGTAGCCGCTTTTGAGATCAATCTTGGAAAAATCCTTGGATTCACTGAGCATGTCGAGCATATCGTCCAATCGAGGGATCGGAAAGCGATACTCAATGGTAATTTTGTTGATGACTCGACTATCCACACACATACGCCAATTTCCATCCTTAATACTGAGTAGATGGAGCTAAAGTTGGCTGTGGTGTGGAAGATAGCACAAGAGTAGGTGGATTGAGGATAGTATCAGGAGGCTCTCCAAAAAATGACATAAGGTCAGCAATATTAAAAATAGGAGAAGTTCCAAATTCAGCGAGTAAGTCTAAATGATAAGCATTTGTGCCAAGACACTTTTTAACCTGAAAGGGGCCAAAACGCCGTTGTTGTAGTTTGTGATTAGAGCCCACGAGAAATCTCTCTTTCCTGAAAAAAGCAAAAACTAAATCTCCTTCTGAGAAATATAACTCGCGGCGGTGCTTATCCGCCGCATCCTTGTATTTCTCAGAAGAGACTCGCAGACTGTTAGCAATTAACTTGTCCAAAGATTTTAAATGATCAATATATGTTAGCGCATCAAAAGAGGTTCGTTCAAAAGATGGAAGAGAATGACGATCGAGTAATAATGGGACATAGACTACCTCAAAAGGAGATTTGGTAGTGGAACGATTCTTTGAGCTGTTATAAATAAAATCTGCTTGCGGAATAACTAAATCCCATTGCTTCGGATGCTCTCCCGCTAGACATCTAAGAAAATCGCCCAAGCTTTGATTTACTACCCCGGTCTGCCCATCCGTCTGCGGATGATAGGCGTTACTAAACTCTAGTTTTGTCCCAAGTTTTCCCCATAAAGTTTTCCAAAAATAACTCAAATATCGAGTGTCACCATCATAAGTGAAAGAGCGGGGAATTCCGTGTAAACGCATAATCTCTCGAAAACAAAGATCGGCAACGTGTGTGGCATCAGACATTTTTTTACAAGGAATAAAATGAGCCATCTTCGAAAAATGATCAACCACGACAAAGATCGAATCTACTCTTCATTTGATTCAGGGTAATCCTACGACAAAATCCATAGAGATTTCATCCCAAGGTCGCTCGGGAACGGAGAGAGGGGTATAAAGACCGGTATTTTGGGCGTGTACTTTAAACAATTGACAGGTCGTGCAAGTCCTAACGAAATTGGTAACATCCTCCTTCATTTTAGGCTAATAAAATTGGGAGTTAGTGAGGTCCAGAAGTTATTTTGCCCAACACGACCTCCTAACCCAGAAGAGTGAAGCTCTCTTAGTAAGGACTTCCTGAGCTGCCCCTCACAAATACAAAGGCTAGTCCCTTTGAACAAAAAACCCTCACTTAAAATATATTCCGTAGTGGGATCAGTACCAATAAATTGGCACGCGTCCCAAATCTTGCCGAAATATGGATCAGAAGGATAGAGGTCCTTTTGCTTATCTAAGTCGTGGATTTGCGGTTGAAGGGTGACTAGGACATGTGACCTATGACTAAGCGCGTATGCTACTCTATTCGAAACGCCTGGCTTATGCTTCAGATGAAAGGTATACTCCTAAAGAAAGGCTGCCCATTTGGCATGCCTACGCACCTCCTTTTGGGAGTTCAAATGTCGAAGTGCATCATGATCAGTATTAAGGATGAACTCGCATTGAATTAAATAATGACGCCAATGACGAAGTGCTTGGATGATGACGTAGAATTCTAGATCATAGGTGGAATAACGAGTTTTGGCTTCATTTAGCTTCTCACTAAAAAACACGACGGGTCGTCCCTCTTGACTTAAAATAGCTCTTATCCCAATAATCGAAGTGTCGCAATCAACCTCAAAGACTTTCTCGAAGTCAGGAAGCGCTAGGACGGGAGCACTAGTCAACTTTTCCTTGATAAGTGAAAAGGCACGCTTCGCTTCGGCCGTCCAAATAAAGTGACTCTTTTTAAGACAGTCGGTCACAAGCGAAATGAGAGTGCTGAAATTTTTAATAAACCGACGATAAAACGAGGCTAATCCATGGAAACCGCGAGCTTCAATGATAGTCTTTGGATTCGGTCACGCTCTAACTGCTTGGATCTTTTCTGGATCAACCTTAATTCCGTCGGCCGACACAATATACCCTAACAAGGTCAAACTATCGGTCAAAAATACGCACTTCTTAAGGTTCACGTAAAGCTTGTTTTCCAAAAGGATCTGAAGGACCTGACGCAATTACACAAGATGTTGGTCGGGGTCGTTGCTATAAATCAAGATGTCATCAAAATAAACAACCACACATACTCCCATCAAGGGGCGAAGAACTTGATGCAATGAGTCGCATAAAGGTACTAGGGGCATTGGAGAGGTCAAAAATCATCACAAGCCACTCGTATAGTCCTTCCCTGGTCTTGAAAGCAGTCTTCCATCATCCCCGGGTCGGATTCGGATGTGATGGTAGCCGCTTTTGAGATCAATCTTGGAAAAATCCTTGGATTCACTGAGCATGTCGAGCATATCGTCCAATCGAGGGATCGGAAAACGATACTCAATGGTAATTTTGTTGATGACTCGACTATCCACACACATACGTCAAGTTCCATCCTTAATACTGATCATGATGCACTTCGGCATTTGAACTCCCAAAAGGAGGTGCGTAGGCATGCCAAATGGACAGTCTTTCTCCAGGAGTATAAATGTTAACATTCGTGTGCATTCCGCAATATGAGTCTAAACTTCCACCGGCCTTTCAATGAAAGGAAAACAAAAATGGATTTTTAAAATTAACAACAAACAGGTAAGTAGTAATTTTGGCAAGCTCTGAAAATTTTAAAGATCAAATAAACTTATGCATAGAATCATAATAACCGTAGGTGAGCAATGAGAGTGAGAGGTGTACCATAGGCTCGTCATAAACAGTAGAGGATGCACACAAAATACTAAACCGGTTCTGAGCCCACGAGGGTCGACGACGGCGGAGAGGCAGAGTAGGAGGAATGAAGTCGCCGGAGAGCGTGGAGAAGACACAATTTCAGGCGGAAGGGAGGATGGCAGTGAAACGACGGAAGATTTGCCGGTATTGATGGTGGGAGAAACAGGAGAGGTCGTCGGAGCCCTAGGAAGGCTCCGACAAGGGCATCGACGACAGGCGAGCGGGGATCGTGGAAGAACTGAACGGCGAAGGTTGTCGTGCTGGACGGAAACGAATAGAAGAGTTTTTCTCTCTGTTCGTTTTTTTTCCAGGCTACAGATAAACTGTCGGAGGGATTATTAAATAGGGAAAAAAATAGGGCATTCAAATAGTAACCGGTTGGGGTTTCAAAGCTTTAATGCCGGAATTAAAAAAAAGGTTTTGGGAAACTCAAAAGCCTTTATGAGAAATCCAAGAGGAACTCGTTTTGTAACTCCCAAATCAATGTTGAATTTTTAAAATTCAGAATTGAGTGATTTTTTTCATGCAATTAAAAAAGAAAAGATTGTCGCAGCTACGTCCCTACCCTTTAGACTACCGGACCTATTTATTAATGGTCATGTTGGCCGGTCAAACCAATAAGCCTTAACACAAAATTAAAAGTGTGATACAACGGCATATGACGACAACACACATATGATGACAAGACGACGAATGACGACAGCACACATATGATACCAGAACAGTACACATACGAATGACGACAACACACATATGACGACAGCACACATATGATGCCTTGCACCTTTCAACAATCCCTTGTGGATTCTGTTTCACAGAAAACACCCACTTACACCCAACAGGTTTTTTCCCATGAGGAAGAGATACAAGATCCCAGGTATGGTTCTCCTCCATATCCCTCACTTCAGGGGGAGATTCTACCAGGGGAAGTGAGTCCTGTTATTCCAGTGGAGGTGGCCTCTATTCCAATGTCTCCTCCCGTCTCCATGGATCCTCCCTTCTCTATGCCTTCACCCCCGACCTTGCAGGTATATACTCGGCGTACAAAGGGGACAAGCACACAGGAGCCTGCTATGATACCAGAACAGTCAGTGGATCCTGACTCAGGGCCCTCAGAGTTACCGATTGCCCTTTGAAAAGGTATCCGGTCTTGTACTCGCCATCCGCTTTCTAATTATGTTTCTTATGACTCCCTGTCTACCTCCTACAAGGCCTTTGTATCCTCTCTTGCTACTTCTTCTATACCTGCGTCCTGACAACAGGCTCTTGAGGTCCCTATATGGCGTGATGCAATGGTTGAGGAAATGAAGGCTTTGGAGAAGAACCATACCTGGGATCTTGTATCTCTTCCTCATGGGAAAAAACCTGTTGGGTGTAAGTGGGTGTTTTCTGTGAAACAGAATCCACAAGGGATTGTTGAAAGGTGCAAGACACGGTTGGTTGCAAGGGGTTATACCCAAACCCATGACATTGATTTTCAGGAGACGTTTGCTCCGGTTGCTAAAATGAATACCATCAGGGTATTGGTGTCCATTGCTGTTTGCAAAGATTGGGACCTTCTGCAGCTTGATGTGAAGAATGCCTTTCTCCATGGTGACTTGGAAGAGGAGGTCTATATGTCTATTCCTCCGGGTCTCACTCCAGCTGGTGCCTCAGGGAAAGTTTGTAGATTGTTGAAGGCTCTATACGGACTGAAGCAGTCTCCAAGAGCATGGTTTGGTCGGTTTCACAAGGCGATGATGTCGTTTGGATACTCTCAGAGTAATGCTGACCATACGCTGTTCATCAAACGTAGGCTTGGGAAAATCACAGTCCTCATTGTGTATGTTGACGACATTGTCATAACTGGTGATGATCATGAAGAAATTCAGAATCTGAAACAGAAGCTTGCCAGAGAATTTGAGGTCAAGGACCTTGGAAAACTAAAGTATTTTTGGGAATTGAAGTTGCAAGATCAAAGCAGGGAATCTTCCTCTCACAGCAGAAATACACGTTAGATCTCCTTGAGAAGATGGGAATGAGCGGATGCAGACCGGCTGATACTCCGATTGAGGCTAATCATCGATTGGGGCGTGATGGTGGAGCGGAGATCGAAGATATTTCAGGGTTCCAAAGGTTAGTAGGGAGGTTGATATATCTGTCACATACTCGTCCGGATATCTCCTATGCTGTAAGTGTTGTGAGTCAGTACATGCATACTCCAAAGACACGACACGTGGATGCGGCACACAGAATCCTTCGGTACCTCAAGTCCTCACCAGGAAGGGGAATCCTGTTTTCCCCAGGTACTGACCTAAAGATTGAAGTTTATACTGATGCTGATTGGGCTGGGTCAGTGGACGATAGGCGATCCACCTCTGGATATTGCTCTCTTGTTGGAGGAAATCTTGTTACTTGGAGGAGCAAGAAACAACAGGTTATGGCACGATCTAGTGCTGAGGCTGAGTTTAGAGCTATGGCTCATGGGGTCTGTGAAGGTTTATGGCTTCGGGCCTTATTGAGGGACCTTGGTCTTGTGGAAGAAGGACCCATTCGTCTGTATTGTGACAATAAGTCAGCTATTAGTATCGCGCACAATCCAGTTCAGCATGACCGGACAAAACACATCGAGGTGGATCGACACTTTATCAAGGAGAATATTGAAAGAGGAATCATATGTACACCCTTTGTGCCCTCTAACGGGCAACTTGCCGATATTCTCACCAAAGGATTAAGTGGGAATTCTTTCGATCAGATTGTGAACAAGTTGGGCATGTTTAACATCACTCGCCCAACTTGAGGGGGAGTGTTAGCATAGTTTACTTTATTTTTAGGGTGTGAAAATAACATGTTTGTATCCTTGTATCTTTTTGTCTCTCCTCTATATATAAAGGGAGACTCTTATTGCATAATATATAATTTTTTCCCCATCTAACAATAATAAAAGTACTTTAAAAAGAAAACACACACACACTCAAACGAGCATAACTCATCCGGATGCGACCACGGATGCATCACATTTGCATCCCACAAAACTCCATTTTTATGTCATGTATCTCAGTTCTCAAAAGCTCTACAAATTGAATTTTATCAAACAATTTTCTCAATTTCTCCCCATTGCATACCGGCTGCTCTATTTGACACCATTGTTTCTCACAATTTAATGTCACTGATCGCCTTCTCAAATAGGCTATAAAACTATTTGCCATTGCTACAACCTTCTCAAATAGACCATAAAACTCTTTGCCTCTGCTACCGCTCAAAACTGTTTTGCCACTGCTACCACCCTCTCTAATAGACCTCAGAACTGTTTACCACCGCTACCGCCCTCTCAAATTGGCCGTTAAACTGTTTTCCATTACTACCGCCCTCTCAAATATACCCTAAAACTATTATAGGGTAGTGAAGGTGATCGAGAGAGAAGAAATATGATTTGAAGAGGAGATTCGAGGAAAAGGGGATTATGGAATTTACCCAAGTGAGCTGGAGAAGAAAGGAGTAATTGTGGACTTTCATGTTCATATGTGTTTCCATTTATTCAACTATTTTATAGTTTTTCCTTAAGAGCATGTGGGCTAATTATAATATGTAATCTACTAAATGAGTTGTTTTTCTGGTTCACTTTTGGTCTTATTATTATAGTTTGGTTGCTCCTTACTGCTGCCAAGCTTTTGAGATTGATATGCTGCATGGTTTACCTGGTTTTGTCCTTGAAGCTATGGAACTGAACCTGGGCTAAATCATTAGCTTTTTTGTTACATTTCCCACTCCTTTAAAACATCAACCTCGACGCTCCACTGTCTATTTCCTCCACTGCTTTGTATCCATGATTTCTTGCTGGTTTCACTGTACCTTTGCATGGGAAAGTGGAAGTTGTTGCTTGTTCTTCCCTTGTGTCTTTAATGTGGTGTACTTTCATTTGATTTCATCTTTCTTCTCTTGATTCTTTGATGATATGACACCCCTCCCTGGTTTAACAGCACATCAAGAGCCCAACCGACACTTGAAAACAATTTATAATTGATAATGTAGCAGAATAAGTAGTATATGCATGTGAGTGTGTGCCCAATCATGCGGGTTTATTCCCGCAGGGACACATCTCGTCCAGGAGGAAGCACGAAGGACCTAAAGGTGAAGTTTAGTGGGGTCTTTGGCCAATAAGTAAACTCCTACATAATGAGTGGTGGGAAAAGGGTTAGGGTATCTTGGATTATTTCAATCTCTTGTAAACACATGGTGCTGGGCGATGTGAGGAGCTCTGTCATTATATATATTGTTTCTTAATGATGCCATGAAATTTATCTTGTTTGTCGAGACCCTACAAGGTTTTCCAGTGTTTTCTTCAATAATGTGTTTTAGATCATTTCTCATGAAGTTTTCATTTTCTTCCTCTGGGCAACTTAGTAATTTCACAAATTTCTCCTTTGCTTTCAGTTTCTGCTACTTGATTTTTATTTTATTCGCTAGGTTTTGCTAACTACTTTTAGGGTTCGCAGTCGGGGTTGAGGAATCGGTGAAGTGGAGGTCTCAACCCTAGAGAGGAGCGCACTTTGGCTCTATCAGCGGCGATCGGAGGCCGAGGAGATACCGATGAAGATAAATGGTGTCTTGTCATGGCTAGAGGTGACGGGGGCTCGAGGGGGAGCTCCAAACCGTTAACCTCTCTAGAAGACCTCAGCAGGAGAACTAAGAGGGAACGTTTCTTATTCAATGACCCAAGAGGCTTATATATAACTTACAATGATGACATAATCATAAATAAAAACAAACATATAAAGAAATTCCCAAAACACTAAAAGAAACTAAAGCCTCACACAGTTGATAACATAGAATCGATTAACTTGAAATAAAGATGCATACCATTGATTTCCTAATGACACATTGACTATTAAACGATTCGTAATAAAGACGCATAACATATCACATGTCCTTCAATTCGAGCTTGACCTCAAGCTCAGAGAAGGGAATACTTTGTACGAGATCACCCAATTCCTTTATTTCCCGTCAAAACAACTCCTTAGAAGTAGTTGTTGTGACCTAAACTGTCATCAGAGAGTAAACCGGTGTCGTGCTCATTGATGTTGCAGAGAGCGGGGATGTTGTTGGTAGGTTGTTGGTGTCAATAGATTTGGCAATTGGTAGCAGTGAACTCTAGTGCTCTAAGAGAGGGGAAATAAACTTAAGGATGAGGGGTCCACTGGAGGAGAATCAAGGAGGTTGGCGGCTTCTTGGTTTGCTATTGCTTAATTGTCGGGCTTGGTGGCGGAGTTACTTGTCAAGGAGGGACAACTATGGGTGATGGTGGATGAATGTTTTTGCTAAGCCAAAACTGTCGGATTCTGTGACGTAGGAGGGAGCTGTCGGACGGAGACAATGGGAGCTAGCTCAGTGGCCGAGGAAGAATATTGTCACATATAGAGATCGGCGTTGGTTCTTTGTCTCTAGTTAGATCGAGTGATGATCCTTCACAGGCCCACGATCGGTCCAGACTTCGAGAGTCTGTCAAGTTTGGCTCGCGTTAGCGCCGTCATCTCCAATATCATGTAACATTGCACGAATGCCATCTTGTTAGCCAGAACTTGTCTCCATGTCGAAGGAATTAATATGTGAGTTAATTAATCATTGCATTAATCCAACAATGAATTGATAAATGAGTTAATAACTTAAAGGAATCGTTCAACAGTCTAGGCTTGGTAATGGGCTCGATAGGACTGAGATGGCGCTGACATGAAGAAGTCCAATCAGGCGGCGTGCTGCTCGATGTGATGCGGCTTCTATGGAAGGTGCGGGTGGGATGAGTTCAATGACTAGACTGTAAGAGAAGTTGACAAGGCTCGCATGATGGTCTCATTGAGATCAATAGTGGGATTCGTCTGGCGAGGCTCACAGGAAAGTTGGCGTCATGACTGGAATTTGCATTGTCTAAGAGTTGTTAGAACGAAGGAGATGATCGTTGGAGAGCAATGATCACGCTTCTGGAAAGGTGGAAAATGTATATGTTGAAAGAAGATCTGGTATGCTCTTGAAAACTGAGACAGTGAGTTTTCTTCCTCTTCTTTCTCGAGAGGAACTAGCTGGGAAAAATAAAGGTCAATAAAGGAGGTAGACGGTAAGTCGAGGTTCTATTTCTTTGGTTGTGTGGATGAGGTGGAGAGGGATCAATGAGCTTTGGTTGTGGATGGAGGTGGGATTTTAAGCCTCGAGTACCAGTTATTGCAACCTTCTTTTAGGGTTCACGGTCGGGATTGAGGAGCCGGTAGATTTGGGAGTCTCAACCTTAGTGAGTAGTGCACCACGACTCTATAGGAAGCTGCTGGAGGCAGAAGAGATCCAGACAAAAATAAATAGTGTCTTGTCGTGACTTTCAAGGCGGGGGGGGGGGGGGGGGGAGCTCAAATGGGTGCTCCAAACCCTTAACCTATCTATGAGAACTTGAGAAGAGAACCAATGATGGGGAGCAACTCGCCCGACCCATTCATGTCTACTCACGATGACCTCGGGCACAATGATGATCGGGACCACTCATCTTGAGCAGGTCGCCGGTCGTAGCATTAGTTGTTCTTTCAATTTTTTATTTCAAGTTGTATTTATGTTTATTTTGGGTTTGCAACGATCGACAAATCATGGTTTTTTGTTGTCCCCTCTAGTGTATATATATTGAGTGTGATAACTCTCATTTGGGGCATTGAAGATTGTAGTATAGAAGTTTAATCTTTGGTAATTTCAGTGCCGAAGCTGAGCCAGGCGTGAAGCCTTGATCCCCCCTCCCATACATCCACGTCGTGAGCTCTAATTCCCAATCCCCATTCCACTACTGCCCCCTTCCTCCCTCCAACACCTCCCCCATAACAGCCGGCCATCTTTCCTCCCCTCCATTCCACTGCTGACACATTCCCCCATTCCTTATACCCTCCGCACAGCAGCTGGACTCCCATTTCCCTCTCCCACCTCACTGCCGACCCCCACATACCCAATCCCTACACATCCCCTAGCTGCCGTCCACTATATCCTCACTTCCCCTCTTTGAATCCCCCAAATCAGCCTCAATTTCCCCTCACATCCACCTCCGGCGATCACTGGAGAACGTCTCCGGCCATCTCCGTGATCCACCACCATTTACCCCCATCGTTTTCCATCATTTTTGTTTTCCTGCGATCGCCAAAAAACTTCTACGGCCACCACCACCGGCCACCACCACCGGCAACCTCCGACCATACTCCAGTCAATCACCCCCACCACCCATAACCGCCCATAATCACTCATTACTTCCGCTACCCCACTACTTAAAATTTATGATCTATTCCTAAATTCTAGCCACTAACTCACCCCACTCCCCCATTAGAGCCGACCCACCCACATTCCCCTCCAATTCATGTGGAACCCACTTCATCTCTCCTAAACCACCTCTCATTCCTCTCAATTTCAACATCCTTCAGCCCAACCGTACCCCCACTCCTCACGCAAAGCCACAAACCCCCCTTCTCCTTCCAAAACCGACCCATCCACCCACTAATCCTGCAGCCCCTTCGATTTCTTCTCCCAACCGACCTCTCCCAGTTGCAGAAAACCCATTGGACAACAACTTACACCCCCAAAACTCATTCTTGCTTCTGTCCAGCACTCCAGCCCCCGTATTCGATCACCTGCGAACTTCCCTGCATCTTGAAAGCCTCTCTCAGCCCCCTAGCCCTCTGCTGAATCCCTCCCAGCTGCTGGATTCTAAGTTCCAGCCCTCTCCAATCTTAGGCAGGCCTTTGCCACACTGTTGGGACCTGAAGTCCAGCCTAGGGTGGCTCTCCCTGCTACACCACAGCCCTCCGAAAACATCTTCAGCCCTCCCTTTTCTATATTGTGTGAGTCCCAGGTGTGTTTCTTATTTCTTTACAGTTGAGTCTTGTGTTTAATCTCTACTTGAGGAGATATTAATTTGTAAGTTTTGATTTCAATTATTTAAGTATTTGTGTTTTCTCATTTAATTTGTCATTTGAATTCGCGCACTTTTGTGTTTGTTCTCCTCTCTTGTTATCTTCACTTAAAGTTTTTATTTTGTGAAAAAATTGTACCATTTTCTAGGAAGCTGAGAAGGGTCGCAGGAACACTCAACCACAACAAAGTCAAGTAGAAATCAACAACAATAGAAGCACAAAAGTCTCAAACTTGGAATTATCAACTTCTTTACAAGGCGAGGTATACATTGCGAGACATGATTCACAATGTACCCGATGGAAACAAAAAATACAAGCAGGAGAAACCGCGCGGTCTGCAAACTGTAACCGCACAGACCGCACAAACCACTGACCGCAAGCCCTGTCTGCCGAAACCGCCAAGTCGTCAAACTACAACCAAGCCGCGCGGACTGCCTGTTATTGAATGTTGATGAACTGAGCAGAACCCGATGATAGACCGGGCGAACTACTCGAACTAATCGCAACCCGGAGAAAGTGACTTCAAGCCGCTGAGACCTTGACCTGCTGTATACCACTGACTGTAACCGCGAACTGTTCCACACTGAGCCTTCCGACTAGTTGTCTAGTCGCCCAGTGCTAGCCGCACAGCTTGCACAAACAAGTCAACGTCACTTAGTCGCGCCAGTTAGACAACCGTAACCGCAAGATCAAAACGCAAGCTGAATTCTCATTGCTCTCGTTATATATGACGAGTCGAGGACCCCTATTTATAGGCGATAGGAGAAGTGTGATCACCGCCCATAGTGATAGAATAACCGCCCCGTTGAAACCAAAACTTGGCTTCGTGTGGAGTTCGGACCCAAGGGGGTAGCTTGCACCTACTTCTCTCAAGCGAGAGCACCTGACCAATTGCTTGGAACTAAGAGACAGACCCCGATCTGCAGCGAGGAGGTCCCGTCACACACCCGGAAGATCAAAGAGAGTTTCCCCTCCCAAACCAATGTTGAGTTGGGCACCTTGGTGGGCCTTGAGACTACTCGCCAACCGAAGTCAGCCTTGGGGGGGGGGGGGCAAGAAGAAGCAGCCCCCTTTCCAAGGTGTCTATGAGGGTCTATTTATAGTTTTCCAAGTTTGACCTGCAAATAGTGGAATCTCGCCGTTTGGTTTTACTAGACGCAACCCAAAACGGTCTGGACTCGCCCCTGGGGGGCTGCACTCGCCCCAGGGAGCCTGGACTCGCCCCTGGGGGGGCTGCACTCGCCCCAGGGAGCCTGGACTCGCCCCTAGAGGGTTGCACTCGCTCCAGGGAGCCTGGACTCGCCCTTGTGGGGCTGCACTCGCCCCAGGGAGCCTGGAACTCGCCCCTGGGAGGCTGCACTCGCCTAGGGAGCCTGGAACTCACCCTTGGGGGGCTGCACTCGCCCATAAGAGGTGAATTCTTCTGCACTCGCCCTAGGTGGGCGAGATCATCTAGGCCATCATCGGCCGCTTCTGAACTCGATGAATTACGGGTTATACACGTCCGTCATCCTGCAGCTAGCACCACCTATCCGCACAAATGCGGATACCCGCGCCAGTATGCCACTGATAATCAACTATCTGCATAGAAGTGCGGACACACGAGCCATTCCGCACACGATAAACCAAAAAACCGCTTACGCGGAAAGCACCACCAGTCCGCATAGCCAAGCGGACAGAAAACTCAGTCCGCGTGGACTTGATCAAACCAATCACGCATCCTGAACAACCATCGCGCTAATGACGGACTGCCGATCTCCGCAACTAGATAGCGCAGTACAGCGGACTCCGCAAACTCCAGAGCAGACCGCGCAATGCGGACACTGCGAACTAGGCAATAAGCTGACTTGTCACGACACCGTGACCAGTCCAAAACACCAGCGAACTCTGACTTCACACCGCGCAAGTAGGCCCAGCGAACTGTGCGGTTTAGCCTTTGCAAACTAGGCTAACCGTCCGCCTCCCTGCGAGCCAGACAACCTACTAGCTCCAAGCGGGTTGTGCGGTCTCACAGTCAAGACCGTAACAACCGTGGTTAGACAAAGCTAACCTCCCGGTTACCTCACAGGGTGCTTACTGAACCAGACCGCAAGAGAGAAGAACAGCCAGCCGAAATCCGACTATCCGCCAACAGCTAGCCGCCAGACCGGCGGTGGTCTCCACGGTCTGTGTGGTCTGCCCAATCAGACTATCACTCCACTTCACTTCCACTTCAACAATTTCAACAAAAATCAAATCATCTTGTTTTATAAAATATCTTATTGCCAGTCTGGCTTCATCGAAAATTATGTTTGCATTTATCCTTAAGTTCCTTTAGGGACTTACCTGTGTCAACTAAGAGGGAACTTTTTTTTTTGCTTTTATTATTCAATCACACTATGGGTTTCTATAACTTACAATTGACATAAGTGTAAATAAAAGCAAACATAAAAAAGAAAGGCCCTAAGTATTACAAGACACTAAAGACTCCCACTACTTATAACATAGACTCGGTTAATAAAACTCGAAAAAACTCAAAAAAAAAGATGCACGACATTGACTCATAACAACACAATGGCTATTTATCCATTCCTAATACAGAAATATAGCATCCCCCTAACAATTGGTCCAATCTATTGTCGACTGCAGCCTTAATCAGTGGCAGATCCAGAAAATTAATGAGGGTGCACAAATTGATAATGGGGGGCACAAATTTTTTTTTGAATGTGTCACCGGGTTCTAAAAATTTTAACATGGGGGGCTAGTCATCAACTTCCTTAAAAAAAAAAATTTTAACGTTTCCATTTTATCGGAGCTGTTTCTCCCTCATTTGGCCACCGTTTTTGACGTATAAATAGTCAAAATTCATTGTCTCGACGAGAGGAATCCAAATACACTAAATATTTTGAAAAATAATTGGGGGACGGTGTCCCTTGGGCCCCCCTCTGGATCCGCCCCTGGCCTTAATGTATTCCTGGTACTAATGGTATGGTTGAAGCTCGCTAGGACACCTTAAAATTTTGTTTTTGTCTACTGAAAACCTCACTCCTGCGAAGACCTCACAACTGTGCTTGCCACCCTGCGCCTCATCAACAACAAATTACGCATCTCCACACGTCCAACTCCAATTGCAACTCCGACAATTCCATACAGTCATCCCCCCGAGGTTTTCATCATCAGCACCAGTGGCAAACATCTTTGTAGGAACCTTCCATCCCCTACCAACAACTTCTCACTACTTCGTTATTTGAAGTTCTCCATCTTTTAGGGCTCAGACCCACTCACCTGGATAGCAAGTGTAGAACACTAATTCGCCTCTAAAACACTCATGAGATCAACAAGGTGGAGTGGGCCTTGCTTGGCCTGGAAGATTCCACACTCCATTGTATAAGTTGGTTTTGTCAATGTGACCTTATACTTAACATGACTGAAATTGACAACAGAGATAGTTCAACGATATAATCTCCGTTGCATGGGAAGTGCCTACTAGCATTTAAATGTGATTCAGTAAATGAGCGCAATTAGCGACTACATCGTCAAGTTCATTGAGCTCGTCACACTAGTCTCAGGTCTTTCCGAAGACCACTACCTATGTTATTTCATGTATGAGCTCCACCCTAATATTTGTGCTCTTCACCACACGCTTGTTCTAAAGATGCTCTCTCAAGCTCTCGACTTGACCTGCAATGTGAAGGCTAAGCTCTTATCTGTCCTTACCCAAACCATAACTTCCACCATCAATACAAACCACAACCCACCTACCCTCCACGCACTGAACCCACAGACATAGCAACAAATCCCATCCATGTACTCCCTTATCCACCCACCACTAAAACTCCCCTTCCTCCTCTACCACCCACCAAAATAACCCAACAATGCGTTTTTCCAACCAGGAATACAATGACCTTCGAAGCAGAGACTTATACTTCCGTTATGAATAAATTTATTCCCCACTTCATAACTACCTTCTTACAAAAGCAACAAGATGAACCTTTCTGATTTTGAAGCACTTGAGTTTGACGCTGACATGGGGAACACAGTGATATGACAACTCAATGCCTTGATCTACCAATGTTTTTGGCCATTAGTGTCTCGGGACCACGTACTATGAAATTACATGGCATCATTCACAATCACCGGGTTGCCCTCGTGATGGATAGCAATGTGAGTCACAAAGTCATCTATTTTGACTTAGCGCCCCCCAACTATCTGATTGTGATGAAATACTGTGACAACTTTGACATTATCTGAAGCGGGCACAACACATGTTTTAACAAGCTAATAGGCACCACAAAGATTTCTTCTTTTCAGCGGGTGACCAAGTATTTGTTAAACTCTACCGGCATAGACAAATGTCGGTGGCTACACATGTGCCCCCAAAATTATCAGCTTATCATTATGGGCTATTTCATTTCTAAAACCACTATAGTGTTGTAACTTACAATGTGGACCTTACCCACATGCCTCATACAATCAATGTTTTGACATCTATCAATCGAAATGTTCTCTTGGCCATCACCTGGTAGAAGAACTCCCCCTCCCGAATTAATTGTTGTGTGAGTTCGGGGGAAGGCGGGTTAGGTCGCCAAATCTTCAAATAAGCGACCTTCGCGTGGTGTGAATTGCCTCCCACCTGTTACAATTGAGTCATATATATAGGCAATGACAAAAGAGCCCTTGTTGTCAGAAGGTGGACTCCACTCACATGCGTGGTCAATACGAGCTCAACTATGTGATCTGCTAAGCTCACCGAGGTAATATATCAAGCTCGATGAGGTTATCTACTGGGGATCAAGATGATCTCCATTTAGGACCCCAAATGGAGGTCCATTTCATGGTGATGATTGATTCACACTTTATCTAAATGTGCATAATTTTTTGATTAAAGGAAAAATATTAAAGGATGAGATTAGTGAACCCGTCGGATCAACCACGAATTAATTTGGACTGTGAAACAGATATTATCCATTTGAACTCCAATAAAGAAAATCCCGGTGCATCTGATAAGGTCACCGAGGCGCTTTGCTGGCGTCGCCGAGGTGCTTTGCTGACGTCGCCGAGGTGTCTGCTGACGTCGCTGAGGTGCTCTGCTGACGTCGCTGAGGTCGCCGAGGTGGTTTGTTGAGCTCGTCGAGGTGATATGCTGAGCTCGCTGAGGTGATCTGCTGAGGTCACTGAAGTGATCGCCTGAGATGTTAGAGAGGCAACGAGAGATGCTTTTTTGATCGCATGAGATGTCGAGATCAAGGTTGTCAGGATCGAGATCCTAGATGAGATCGTTTCGAGGTAGGATCAGACCTGATAGTAGGGTCGGATCGATGATCGTTTTACAAAATCAGGATCGATTTACAAAATCAGGATCGATTTACAAAATCTAGATCGTAGGATCGTAAGATCCTATGATCTGGATCACGATCTTGACAACCTTGGTCGGGATTGTCGGAAGCAAAATTGGGCGAGGTGTTGCAACGAGGAATTAAGCGTCATTAATACCAGCGAAAGTTGGGTGCGAGCGAGAGTGAGTTTGAGCGCGAGTTAGGGCAGCAAAATTTGTTGTCCTGCTCTGATACCAGGTAGAAATAGTAATTCACATATCTTATTCGAGCGAGTACATGTACATTTATGTTATGAAAACAGTCCAGACAAATAATTTCTATATCATCAAAAATAATCTAATGGCAAAAATAGAGTGGTTGCGAAAAGTGAAAGAACAAACTACAAGCAAGAAAAATAAGAAACACCATAATCAAAGAACACTAAATTTAAATTGGTTCCCCGAAAATTGGGTATGTCCACTATGCAGACAAAACTTTTATTTTATTTCTCAAACATACAATACGGCTATAAAGAAAGAAAAATTAATCGAGAGATTGATGACAATTTCGCTCCTCCAAGATTCGGCCGTACATATTGCAATGAGAGGGAAACCCAGTGGCAAGAGAGGAGTCGGCGGCCAAGAGCCGAGCACGATGCAGCAATGCGGAAGCCCGGTGGCAAGGATGCAGCAAGGAGGGTGGCCACCGACCACAATACGCACACAAGTTGCAATGAGGAAGAAACTGGCCTGCTCAACCCCAGGTTTAGCCAAGCCCGACCGACCACTCTCGTCTCCTGCTTGTCTGAATACTCCATAAAATGGGAAACCAACACCTCCTTATATAAGTTATGAGGAAACCCTAAATCGGGTATAGGAGGGCCAACAACATCCATGATAGGAGATCAAATCCCTTCCAAATATCCTCCTCCATCAGTGGAAATTTGGGGAATACCAAATTTGGAGCGGACGCCAAAAGTGCAGCGCCGGACAGGCGCTAAAAACGGAGCCATTTCCGGCGGGAGAGGCGACACGCATAACGATTTCCACTTTGACGTCTCTTCCATGACATGTTCCACACTTCCACCTGACTGAGATAACTCCAAGATGCCCCAACGATCACTAAGACCCAAAACCAAAGGAACCAACTGAATGTACTGGAACTTTCTTTGATCAGTAAGACACAGTGTAAACCTTCTTTTATCAGTAGAGCTTTGACCTTGACCTGCCACAGGCCAAAATTGTGCTTCCTATCGAACTTCGCAACTTCAAACTTCGCACTGGGTGTAAAAGATGTCATAGAAATCAGCCTAAAAAAAATTGCACTAAAACTGAACATCGAGACGACCTGGTTAATTCACGGATCAAGATTGGAAAGATAGGGAGCAGACTGATGTCGTCACCTACCATTGACCAAACTCGAAACGGAACGTCCAACCAGTTATCGATTGAACCTTCCTCTGATACCACTTGTTATGAAAATAGTGTAGACATATAATTTCCAGATTCTTAAAAATAATCTAATGACAAAAATAGAGCGGTTACGAAGAGCGAAAGAACAAGCTACAAGAAAGAAAAATAAGAAACACCACAATCAAAGAACACCAAATTTAAAGTGGTTCCCCAAAAATTGGGTACGTCCACTGTGCTGGCAAAACTTTTATTTTCTTTCTTAAACATACAATACGGCTATAAAGGAAGAAAAATTAACCGAGAAATTAATGACAATCTCGCTCCTCCAAAATTTGGCCGTACACGCTGCAATGAGAGGGAAACCGGACGGCAAGAGAGGAGTCGGCAACCAAGAGCCGAGCACGCTGCAACAATGAGGAAGCCCGATGGCAAGGCTGCAACAAGGAGAGAGCCTGACGGCAAGGAGGGCGGCCACTGACCACAATACTCACACAGGTTACAATGAGGAAGAAACTGGCCTGCTCAACCCCAGGTTCAGCCAAGCCCGACCGACCACTCTGCATCTCCTGCTTGTCCGAGTACTCCATAAGAGGGGAAATCGACACTTCCTTATATATGTCAGGAGGAAACCCTAAATCAGGTATAGGAGGGCCGGCGACATCCATGGTAGGAGATCAAATCCGTTCCAAATATCCTCTTCCATCAGCAAAAATTTGGGGAATACCAAATTTGGAGTGGACGCCAAAAGTGCAACGTCGGACAGGCGCTAATGGAGGAGCCATTTCCGGCGGGAGAGGCGGCACTCATAACACATTTATAGATACACGGAGGAAATAAAATTATCCTGGTCAATGTGAGACAAAAATATATATACAAAAGTAAAATGAAAGTGAGCGTTCCTTGAAGGTGGGCATTAGCCTATATTAATATAAAAGCATAGAAAAAAAATTTATATCAAATGCATGGAATCGGCTAGAAGAAGAGGAGCTTCCTTCGAAAAGAAATCTGCTACTATGTTGGTATCACGACTTCACTAGAGAGACACATAGATGTGGAGCATCCTTGCATAGTCGAGCAAGTTCCGTTTCGGTGCTTCCTGAGTAGGTCCCGTTGAATATTCGGCCCAAGGTGTGGAACACATCCGGCGAGTTTCCTTCAAGAATGACTCTGCTAGCCAAGTGGAAGAAGTCCCTAGAAAGCTCCAATCCCAAAAGCGCATTCCGTAGCTCCGTCATTGGGATGGACCGACTATGCACCCTCGCCCCTTTGGCTGCCAAGAGCAGCCCTTGAGAATCACTGATAGCACATCGAAGTCCGGCAAATGAGTTTTCTCTGACCGCACCATCAAAGTTCGTTTTTATCCATCCATGGGGTGGGGTTGTCCAGAATGAAGGAGCAAGGCGGTTACCGTCGTCCCTCCAGTTCCCATGTGATGGACCCGCTTGAGCCAAGACATCAATAAGTAGTGCTGCCGGCTGGAGGAAAGGCTTTCCATACACGAAATTGTTCCTGGCTTTCCAAATGTTGTAAAGAATGGAGAGTGAGCTGTCGCAAATTGGATCCCTCCTGTTATGCTCGAATATAGCAGTTAGCTCGTTTATAATTTCCAGAAAGGTGGGCTTTAGGATACATATGCCCGTTCTAGTGCCCTCCATTCACACCTTGGAGATAAACTTGCAATCACCAAAAATGTGGCTTATGGTTTCTGCCGAGCCACATCCCCATGGGCCGGAATCGCCGTCACTAAGGGTTCGTTTGGTGCGGTGGTGGCGGATGGAACCGGCGGCTGGGAACCGAGGGCTGGGACCGGAGGTGGGGGCGGGGGTTGGAGACAGAGTGTTTTCTGCTTCGCAGCGGGAGCAAACGCCGCAAACGCCTCCGCCCGGCGTTTGTTTTTCCGCCTTGCGGAAGCGGTTGCTCTCGCACCGGCATGAAAATGCCGCCCCAAAGGAACCCTAAGTCGGTGGCGCCTCAACCAGCTTCCCGTTGGTAGAAGATCATTCACAGCCCGCCAACAAAGCATTTTCGCGCGATGTTGCGCCCGCAGTTAACATATCCAATCACCAACCAAACAAGGCTGCTTGCAAACTGCAGCATACCGGGTGGCAGAATTTGCTCGGCATTTCTTCGAATGCGCCCAGACAAGCTTGTCATCGAGCCCAATATGCTCCCTAGACTGCGAGCAAATAAAATCTGCAAGAGGCGGACCAAAATTCCCGTTCTGGAGCTTCGTCCAGCAATATGCACTATCCAGAAAACCCGCCACCATTTCTGGGATTGAATCAATATTTATGAATGTTGGCCACTTGGTAAGTGGCAAGCTAGAAATCCTGCAATCAAAGAGGACAAATGTGTCTTTTCGCTACCAATCATCCAAAAAGTGCTCGCGATGGCCAGCTCTCCGCCATGGCAAATACGCTTTCACATCTTTGAGTTGCTGCGGTTTGGCCTGAAAGTAGGCCTTCCGGATGGGCCTTCCGGATGGGCCTTCGTCGTTGGGTTTTAATAGTCTTCAACAAAGATGAATTGCTTAGTTTGGATATGGATGATGAAGATTGTTACTCATATGCCTTGAACCCTAATCTTTTAGGCTTTCCTAATTTGTCATCACTTCAGGAGTCCACGCCCTCGCATTAGAACCCATCGAGACGAGTTTTCTGGGGTTTCGCTATAACAAGTTGTATTTGCTGAAATAAAATTTTACTTGGCAAAATTATGAAATCAGTCTCTCAACTCTAGCACCTTTTCAAAACCAGTCTATTAAATATTTTTTCTTTAGTAATTTAAAGTCCCTCAAGTTTTCTCACATCGCTGGCACAAAACCGAGTTATCACGTTTAGTGTCATGCTGCAAAACAAAGCCTCAGGCTCCGTTTGGGGGGACTTATTCTCACCGGTCAAGCGGTTACGACCGCATGAATCGGACCTTAATTATGATCCGATTCATGCGGTCGTAACCGCTTGACCGGTGAAAATAAGTCCTCCCAAACAAAGCCTAAATAATCAATGTACGCTCTTTTATTTCATCAGCCTTTCAACGTGCTTTTTTTCTGGCGCTTGTAATATTGTCCAAAAGTATTGCATTAATGTTCATGCGTTTTGATCTTTCAAACAGCTACTTGGACCTCAACACAGTAGGGTTTAACCTTGGAGAAGCTCTTGAAGCAGTCATGGCCCAGGGAATGGATCTAAGCAAGGAACGCCAGGTCTCCCTTGTTCATGATTCACCTGCAGAAATATCTTCCATGAATCTCTATGGAGACAATTTAAGGCTTCAGCAAGTTTTGGCGAACTTCCTTCTAAACGCCATTCAGTTCACCTCGTGTGCGAGCGGATCAGTTGTTTTACGCGCCATCCCGCGAAAGCAGAATATAGGAACTGGAGTGCAGATCGTCCATCTCCAAGTTTGGTAATTTCTAATCAGAATCCATCATGCATCAGACACATCATATTGTTTACATGAATTCCTCTTATTTTCAAAATTTTGGCCTTGCTTGGGCGAGTTGGTGACCGTTGTAAAAATAACATTTTAGGTCAAAAATGGAGTTTGGGCCAAAAACGATGTCTCAATGGTCAAAGTGCACGAAAAATGCCACCGCTTGGGACTACAGTTTCACACTGTCACTGCTCAAATGTCGTAGTTGTCCCTAGCAGGGCCTTATACTCTATTTGAGACATCTGTGCCATTTGAATGTTGTGGCGTGAAATTGTGGTAGTAAACAAAATCATGGCTATTTACAGTTATTCAAAACTTCCGCAACAACTCTTTTTTTGCTCAAACTCCACCTTCTGGTTCTAAAGCTTGACAACCTAAGTCGTCGTTTTGAAAAAATGGCGTTCGTGACCGCACCTATCCGAATGTTGCCTGCATTATTCATAACTGCATTCATAAACATCATTGCTCCCCCACCGCCCTCCGAAACATCGCCTCAATCTCATTTCAATGCAGGATTGTTCATCCCGCGCCGGGAATTCCGGAGCCTCTAGTGCAGGAGATGTTTCAACAAAGCGCGGGACCTTCCAGGGAGGGGCTCGGTTTGTTCATTAGCCAGAGGCTTGTGAAGATCATGAATGGAACAGTTCAGTATCTCAGAGAGGCTGAGAGATCATCTTTCATCATTCTTGTAGAATTCCCTCTAGTTTCTCATGGCGGCACAAGGCGGTGAACCTGACTTTATTCTTGTAAGATGCATCGGAAAAATCCGAAGAGAATTGCTGGAGCCTCCTGCTGTACACACTGAGTAAGCGCCTGCAATTTTCTCTGTAACTTAAATCTTGAGCCTTGAAACATTTTTTGTATCAATTGTACATTAAATTAATTAGTGGATGAGGTAGTTAAAAAAAAGCCATCTTTCTTTCTCTACAGGGCTCTTCTATCATTTTTCCATCTCAAAGTGCTCATGACATTATTTCAGGTGTATGCTGATACGTTTTGGCCTGCTGAGATCACTAAACATGCGAACCAAAACTGATGCTTTATCGGCGGAGAGACCCATTATTTATATTAAGTGTACAAAATCATATGAATCGGGACTATATTCTCAACATGTCCCTTCCTATATAGGGTTTTGGGCCTCTTAACACGTGAGCTTTTTCGGGACTATATTCAAATTTTGACAATCCTACAATCAATGAACTTGAACTTTCATGATTTCATACAAACACTAACTCAAGAATGTAGAGGAATTCTTCCAAGTTGGATGTTGCAAACTTGAGTAATAATGAATAATTAAAAATATATTTCAAGATGGATGTTGAAAATATTTTTGAATATCAAGAATGCTCAAACACAGAGAGATCATAATGTTTTAGCATATTAGTCCATAGCTATTGCAATAAATAACGGTAATTTAAATCCCATTTACACAATACTCCAAAAACATAGCAAGCTTTCATGCTCTGCGGTAATGTTTCTGCTAGCATGATTTACTTGTTCATATGTTGTCCCGGAACATTAGACAATATTAATTCATGAAAAACACGAAAAAAACCGACTGCAATTTCGGCACGAAAACGTGGCATTTCAGCTTGCCAATCCTTGTTTTTTTCCCATGCTATCTCACTCGTGGACACAGCAGCTTCCATAAATTTTAGGACAAACATCCCGCAGTCAATCCCGTTCCTTTGCTTGGGGATTCCTTCCACTGGTTCGATCTTCCAGTCCAACATATTCGGTGGCAATGCACTCGCAGCGTCTTCGATGAAGGATCCTACCTATTCCAAGCAAACATATTGGAATTACTTTTTGATTATTGATTAGCAAAATATTTAAGCGATTCTAAAAACTGAATATACCAATGATGAAAGGGAAGATCTATGCCTCGAATGTGGCAAAGAGTCATAAAAATCCCATCTACAATGCTTCATGTTGCATACAAGAAGACACCAGTGACTGGGTGCGTGTACTGGCATGAGTAGTATGTCCGCCTTGCTTATATTCTCTACGGTAATGTGGCTTATAAGTATTTCGCTGTTCGAACACTTACTGTTCTTGTAGAACTGCATGACATTGTATTATGAGTAGTTTATAAAACAGAATATATGTACATTAAGAAACAACTGTTTGAGCGGAAAATATATAAGAAACTTTTGAAATGTATAACTGTTTACTTACAGCATGATCGGGAGATATGTATAAGAAACTTTTGAAGTGCTTGGGCGATCTCTTCCTTTGGGCACTTAAAACTAAAGCGTATGCATTTAAATGTACGTCTGACAACCAACCATTTCCTAGTAGGTCGTCAACTAATGCCCTGCTCATTACAACATTCCCGCAGTGGAATATTGTTTGATCCCTGTGAGAATGTAAATAAATTAGTCGCTTTTACATTACCAAAAAAAGAACATAGGCAATGAAACTTATACCTTTCTGTAAATTGGCTCAGAATAGAATCTATAATTTCGCGATGGCGAGGGGTTATTAAAGCTCTGCCAGGGTATTGTTCCGCTTCTTTTATCTTCTCATTCTTCGTCGGCGTACCACGTTCCTTTTTTTTCCTATCACCCCTCTGCTTAATATCACGTATCATACTACTAGGACTCAATGCTGGTGTGGGATCAACAAGTGTAACTTCAAGGGTAGAAAAGGAGGTATTGTCCTGAGTAGGATTAATGGCAGAACGATTGGGAGATGATGGGGGAGATGGTGGGGGAGATGACCGAGGACATGATGCAGGGACAGCACTATGTTGCTTGAACCACGACTGACACAAATCCTGTAAAGAGTGGACATCCCTGCGAACCTCATCTATCGCAGCCTGAAGCCGAGCCTCCAAACGTTGCAAGCCTTCAGCAACCGTCAACATTTCCTTCTTATCCCTCTTAACCTTTCTTAAAAATATTTTTTCCCTCTTTCTTTTCTGCTTTCTCTTTAGCCTCTGTCCCTCCAATCTTTCTCCTAGGTTGACATCGAACCTAACAACTTTCTTAACCGGCAAAACCTAATACATGAATGTATTAGGTTTGAAAAATGCCTTCAGTAAATAGATGACTTATTGTTAAGGTAAGACATAGTACCTTCGCAGACTTTTTCTTAACCGGCTCAAAATCAGAGTCATCCTCTTCCCCAAGAAGTTCCCTCTCCGCAGATGTTATATCACTCAAAGTAGTCCTCACCTACAATACAATCATAATAATAAGAATTCATTTGTAAAAATTAAAAAATTAATCAAAATAACTAAAGTGGTAAGGCAAACCTGATCGTCAATCCAGAGAGTTCTGACGAGACTAGAGCAAACTTTGGCACTGTAACTTAGTTTGGACGACCATCTGCATATCCTAGGTCGCGCACTTTTGTCAACTACCACTTGTAATTTTGTATGCTCGTATAGCCAAATCTGCAACACTATATAAGTCATGACTCTATTAATATTTGAGTAGGCAAACAGTAGTATATCACTTACCACTACCACCACAGAGCAACCTTCAAAGTAGCCCAGGTTCTCACCAGGTGCTCGAAGTGCACACCTGCCACTAAGCTCAGATAGCTGTTCATGCAAGTGTTGGTGTATAGCCTTTGGCCAATTATACTTTACGAAGTCACTGACCCCTTTGATGGGTATTAAACTGGCTGGAATTTTAAGACCCATTTGCGGGAACAAAAAAACCACTAATAGGTACCTAACTAAAATGTCAACACGCCTACTCTCCAACGTAGGAGACCACTCTTCCGACACTAGACTCTTCATTTCCTCCGTCAGAGATTTTTGGGTTACTCGAGAAAATGGTTTTCTTACAAAGGCGAAATCTATACCGCGATTCGGTAAACCCAAAATAAGGGCAATCTCATTCGTGCTGAGAGAAACATAATATTTGCCCATTTTGAATGCCTGCTTATCACGATTATAGCTACGAATGATAAAAAAATAAAAGAGGTATGTTCTGAGGTATCGTTGGTACGCTGAATAAAGGAAGTATGCAAGCTTCATTTAGTGTACTTCTAGATTCCTCAGATAGAACCTCAAGCAATGGTTGCGCCTTAGCAACAAATGTGGACAGAGCACACCTACAGTTAAGGTAAGGACTTCCTGGCACTGCATTTTGGCGAAAAAAGGATTCGACATATTAGTCATATGTTAGTATGAAATATTAGATTAGACAACAAATAGGTACTCATTCACAAAACTACAAAAAAACAATATCAACTAGGTTGTGATCATCACAGGAAATTTCTCTTACTTGTGATTTGAATGCGTACGAAATATATCTATCTCGCTGTAGGTATGTAACTGTAAAACAAGGAAAAGTACTAGGTTACAATTGTGAATTATGAGTTATAAAAATATAAGCCGACGATTTATCTTGTTGTAATTACGGACTGTAAAACAGTTCAGAAAATGAACTGTATAATTTACAAGGGAAAAAAAGAACTGTAAAACAGTTCAGATAACGAACTGGAAATATAAAAAACTGGCATAAAAAATGTGTTGCATGTATTGATGAAATTTGATTACTTTATTTTGAATGGATTAGTGCGGTACACACTGAAAGGCATAGTGATACTTTTAGATTGTATCACTGGCATCAAAAAATGCTCTTGCATTATTTTACCTAGAAAACATTCCTCCATTTTTGAAGTTAACGAACTTGACATTCTAATTTTAAACTGTAAAACAGTTCAAAAAATGAACTGTAACATTACAAAGATAAAATGGAACTCTAAAACAGTTCAAAAAACGGACTGGACATTTCAAAATCTGGACATTTAAAACTCGGGGCTCAGCGGCGGCAGCGCTGTACGCAATATATACATTACTTCAACATAGAAACGGTGGGAAGTTCATACCTTGGCAGTCGACGACAGGATCGGAGCCTTCGGTTCCTCTCGTCAGCTATGCTCACGCCGTTGGTAACGTTAGCGGGATAGGAGGGGATCGGCTGGAGGAAGGAGATTACCGGTTCAAGAAATGGCGAAGAACCCCTCTTGCCGGCGCAGAAATTTCCCCCCGCATTACTCGCCGCTGTAAGAAGAGACGCCCTCGCCGCTGTAAAACCCTAGCAGTGTCAAAAAAGCACGAAAAGCGGAAAAATGTAATGGGCCCACCTATTTAAGAACGCACAGATTTTTGGTGCGTTTCACGCACCAAAAATTTTTCCATTGTTATAAAGTGTCTTGAGCCTATATTTTCAGGTCATGACTCCTCTATAATGTGAAATTATTATTCTGGTCATTTTTGCAACGAAAATGTAATACTATAAGTTAGGTAATCAGGCGAGTCATAAGACCCAAATTTTTCTCTCAAAAAGGAAGTAGGTGTGATTCGAACTTGTTATGCAATCGAACTGAGCACCGCGGTAGCGCAGCGGAAGATAGCTGAGTAATTGCAATGACGCAAAATCATAAACCAGAAGAGATTCCACAAATACACACACAAACGACAAATAATATACGTGGTTCAGAGATGAGATCCTACGTCCACGGGGAGAGCGCGCCGGAAAAGATCCACTATAATCAATGAGGTTACAAGTTACAAACAGAGACCGTTAACACGGTCGAACAACAAGAGAAAAACAAAAAACTAAAGAAGAACGTTGTCGTCGCTGCTGTCGCTGTTGATATCGCCTGGCGATATCGTCCTGTCTTCTTCCTCCTGGATCCGCCGCCTCTTGCAAATGTTGTCGCCTCCTGGATCCACCACTGCACAGCCGGCCGCCGGGATGAGCCTGGCCAGATGTCGACCCGTCTGGATCGCCCGAACGTCGTCGCCTCTCTGTTGCCGTCGGAGCCTGAAACCGCTGCCTCCGCCTGGAGTTGTCTGCCGCTGCTGGACAGAACAGGAAGCCGTCTGAAGCTCTCACTGCTCCCTCTAATGGCACTCACAAATTTCTCTCTCTAATTGCTTGGTTTTTCCGGCTAAAAAACTGCTCACATATATATAATCAAGATCAAAAAAAAATTAGGAAGAAAATCTCTAATTTAGGAGATTGTCATATTTCTCCTCATGAAAATATTCCAAATTATGAGACTTCCCAAATTAGGAATCACAAGGCACACAGATCGCTGAGGTGAAACAATCTTAACAATATATATTATCCTATTAATGATCTTCCTAAATAATATTCCTAAATAGATTTAGCCCGGATTAGGAATCGTGGCCTCCCATGGTGTACAACCCCGTATCCGGGCGAGCGGGATCCTCCCCAAGTGACGGGCTCGGGACATGCTTTGAGCGACGTTTTGATGTAGCCCCGTTCGGGGGCGTGCAGATCCTCGTGCGTGCGCGCGAAGGTTTCATGTGCATAGACATTAATATAACTTATATATTATGTTATATACATATTATATTATATAATATATTATATATATTATATATATATATATATTATATATAATATGAGATGAGATATGAGTAGGATAAGGGGGGGAGAGGCATGCGGGTACAGGCAGCAACAGAAAAAAAAACAAAAAAGCAAAAAAGGTGAAAAGAAGAGAGAAAGGAAGTGGGCAGGGGGGACTCGGGGACAGGAAAAAGAGGAGAAAAAGAAAAAAGAAAAGAGGAAGAAAGGGGGAAGCAGCTAGGGTTCAGCGGGAGGAGGGAAAAAGAAGAAAGCCCCGATGCCAGCTCGGCCTCCTCCTCCTCTCTCATCGTCGACCGCCTGCAGCACCCCCGACGCCAGCCCGGCCTCCTCCTCCTCTCCCATCGTCGACCGCCTGGAGCAGGCCGCTCGCTCTTCTCTCTCTGTCATGGCCGCCGCCGGCAAGCCCGAGCCCGAGCTCCTCCTCTTCTCTCTCTGCCATGGCCGCCGCCGGCAAGCCCGAGCCCGAGCTCCTCCTCTTCTCTCTCTGCCATGGTCGCCGCCGGGAAGTCCAGCCCGAGCTAAGGCTCGGCCCCCTCTTCCAGGCCACCTCCAGCGGGGCCGAGCTCGTCTCGGCCCTTTCTCCCTGTCCAAGCCGCCGCCTGGAAGCACAGCCCGACACCTCCAGCGGGGCCGAGCTCCTCTCGGCCCCTCTTCCCCTTCCAGTCCGCCTCCAGCGAGGCCGAGCTCCTCTCGGCCCCTTCTTCCCGTCGCCGGCCAAGCCTTGAGCGAGGCTCGGCTTCCTTTCCTCTTCACGTCACCGGCCGCACCAAGCCCGGGCCGAGCCCGAGCTCCTCCCTCTCTTGTCGCCGCCGCCGGCATGGAGCAGCACGCACAACCGCCTCTCTCCCTCTCGGTTTTCCTCTCACACGCCGCCTCGAGCAAGGCTCGGCCTAGAAAGGAGGCCGGCCACCGCCATTGCCGCCTCGAGCAAGGCTCGGCCTAAAAGGGGGATCGGCCACCGGCACCTTCGTCAAAACACGCATCAAGGGTAACGAAGTTTCTACTCGGGCAGGTGAAGCCCTCGATTTACATTTGCATGGAAGCCCCTCTCCACCAACGGGTGGGGGAAGGGAGCTCTCCGACGGGTTGACATATGCGTCCCCGCTGTTAATTGCATCTAGTATCCGGAAGTGTGAGTACGGATTTAGGCATGCTGTGTGAAGCCCATTCGGACGTACGAGCCGAATTGGTGATGTGCTGTGTGAAGCCCATTCGGACGTACGAGCCGAATTGGTGATGTTGTGTGTGAAGCCCATTCGGATGTACGAGCCGAATTGGTGATGTGCTGTGTGAAGCTCATTCGGACGTACGAGCCGAATTGGTGATGTGCTGTGTGAAGCCCATTCGGACGTATGAGCCGAATTGGTGATGTTCTGTGTGAAGCCCATCCGGACGTGTGAGCCGGATTGGTGATGTTCTGGGGGTCCCGGAGAAGACTCCGTGGAAGTTAGATATTGTCTATTTGCAGGGAATGCGCACCGTAGCCCCGAAAAAGGGGTGTATGAAATATGTTTGGCCAGCTTATGTTAGCCGTCTGTCGTTCAGCTGGCAGTCGTTTGTCGAGACGTTGGCGTACAGGTGTTGCAGTACCAAGCGGGGAATAGCGGGCTTATGCCCAAGCTTGTGCCGGCCCTCGAAGGCCTATTTTTATTTATATTGCCGGCCTGCGTGCCGATGCATGGAATTTATATTCCTGTATTTATTTATAATCTGTGATGCTCTGTGGATGTATGGTTTATTCTTTTTGCTTTGGGCGAGCGGTGTGCTCGTGAACTGCTCGTCCCGTGGGAGCCCCGAGGTTTATGCCGGGAAGCCCCTGTTGGCCTGTTGATAGCCTTTTAAGGTAGCGGAGTCGCGCTGTTTGCAGCCCAGTTGGGCAGCGAGTTGTAGAATTGCTCGGCGATGTTGCGCCTTTAGTAGCGCGGGTGAGGAATATTTTGTATTGACCCAAGGAGACACATCTGGATATGAGAGAATTGGTCTTGAGACCCTCCTTAGATGTTCCGGTTGGCCAAAAGTGCCCTCCGAAGGTGTCTTAGCTCAGCCTTTGGCTTGGGAGGGGAAGAGTTCGTTAGTCTTCCGGGTATGCGGTGGGACCTCCACGCTGAGACCTTGGGTCTGTCCCTTACGTTCCTAGTCTAGAGCTTAGATTGTTCATTTGAGTGTAGTAGGTGTGCGGTCACCCCTTTTTTGGGACCCCGAACTCCACAGAAGTCAATTTTGGCTTTGGTCAATTTTGGCTTCAACACATGGATCGATGACATGTCGTGATCCCGACGATCCGGGCACGTGGATCGCGGAGGTGTCATAATCTCAACAATCTCTACCTTGCGCCTCACACGATGAACTCCACCTCGACGCCTAACGAATGCAACTCTTCCTCCAGCCTGGATCTCCCCTACCGGCGACTACGAGCCCCCTCTCCCTAGGGTCTCTGCGATCAACATGCATCAATATGAGCCAACTCAAGACTGTTCTTGAGCTTGACTCCTGTCACTGATTTCGTCTGCATGTTCGCACCGTTATTCTTTGTGGATATCTTGCGCAACTTCATGCCCCCACCTCCAGCGAACTCCCTCGACTCCTGGTAGCGCACATCGATGTGTTTTGTTCTTGCACGATAGACTGGATCTTTTGCAAGACAACTCGCACTCTGACTTCCACTGTGCAGCTCCACCGCCTTCTGAGTAATTCTGAGTTCCTTGGTGGGACTTTTGAGCCAGATGGATCCCCTTGCGGTGTCTAGGCACTTTTGATATGACACTCTGCCCTTCTTATCCACGGCTGCGAAGATTTTATCTTCGCCAAGACCCTTCCTCTGCGCGAACTCCTTCCCCACGAATCTTGCCTTGTTCCTCCACTGGTTCTTCCTAGCTTTTCCCTGCGAGCGGTCTCTGCTCTCTATAGCTTTTTCATAGGAACCAGGATATGAGGAAACAGCTTGAAAGGCATATCTACCGTATCATGTAGCTTGAGAGGGAGTCTGACCTCTCTCCTCGTCATTCCTCTGGCAATGGTGGTGCCGATCAGTCTGTGGAGAGTACCAGAATGCTCTCCTTTCATGACTATCTGCGCGCCTCTCTTGACCTTCAAATATCCGTCGTTGCCGGTATAAGAATACCCAGTGGCCTCCAGAGTGCCTAGAGAAATCAAGCTCTTTCTCAAATTGGGCACATACCGAACGTTGGTGAGTATCCTGACCACTCCGTCGAACATCTTAATCCTGATGTTACCAACTCCCAACACCTCGCACTCTGAGTCGTTCCCCATAAAAACACGACCATCTTCATATTGCCTAAAGCTGGAGAACCATTCTATGTTCAGACACATGTGGTACGAGCTGTTGAAGCCAAAAATGACCTCTATGGAGTTCGGGGTCCCAAAAGAGGGGTGACCTCACACCTACTACACTCAGGAGAACGTCACAGGCTAAAGGCTCAAGAAGCTAGTAACAGACCCTCGGCTCTAGCGTGGAGGTCCCACCTCACACCCAGAAGACCTTTGAGGTCCCCCCCTCCATAGCCGATGCTTGAGCTAGGTGCCTTGGAGGAAGAAAGCCAAGGGGATTTAAGTGGTTAAGAAGTGATGCTCTCCAAGGCACCCTCAAGGGTCTATTTATAGATTTTCCAAGTCCTAGGGTTAAAATGACCAAAATGCCCCTAGGGCAAATAAGCCTCAAGCCAATAGAAAATATCCACATCGGGGGGTAAAGAGGTAATCCCCCCTCGAGGGCATAACAGTAAAAACACAGTCCAGAGAGAGGTCCAAGGGCGGGTGGAGCCACACCCCTTATCTCCCTAGGCACCCGAGACGAGCAGGTGACCCCCGAAGAGGTGGGAGCAGGGGGCAGGGGCGAGACCCTGGCCCCCGGCCGGTCTCGCCCGGCCAGGCCCCACCAGGACGCGGGGCAGAGGCGAGAACCCGGCCCCGGGCCGGTCTCGCCTCGCCTGGCCCCGCCAGGCCGCGGGGTAGGGGCGAGAACCCGGCCCCGGGCCGGTCTCGCCTCGCCTGGCCCCGCCAGGCTGCGAGGCAGGGGCGAGAACCCAGCCCCGGGCCAGTCTCGCCTCGCCTGGCCCCGCCAGGTCGTGGGGCAGGGGTGAGCCTCCGGCCTCCGGCCGGTCCCGCTGCTTCCAACTCGCACCTACCAGGCCGGGACGGGTGTCCGCCAACTCGCCGCACTCGCCCCCCAAAAAGGAGCCACCGGGGGGGAGGTAGATTCTTCCTCCCCCTACTAGTATATTTCCAAGGTTAAGCTAAAATTGGCCACCAAAAGTGCAAGATCCCTCAAAAGCTTAAAAACTTATAGGGGCGAATACGGGGTTGTACACAATCCTCGCTCTTTTCGAGCGAGTCCCACGCTCGGAAAGAATCATCCAACCCAACGTATTCGCTGAGCCTAGTTCTTTTGCGCGGTCGAAGCAAATACCTTAGCCTTTCCAAGTGGAATTCACTGAAACCTCCTCGAAGGGCTATCCTGCCATGCCCGCTAATGGGAGCCTGGGTGGCGAGACGGCCTCGAGATGAAAACACTTAGCCTCCTGAGGGGTCAACCCGTCATGTCAGCTGATGAGAGCCTGGGTAATGAGACAGCCTCAGGGTGAGAACACCTAGCCTCCCGAGGGGTCAACCCGTCATGCCAGCTGATGAGAGCCTGGGTGACGAGACAGCCTCGGGATGACAACACTTAGCCTCCCGAGGGGTCAACCCGTCATGCCAGCTGATGGGAGCCTGGGTGACGAGACAGTCTCGGGGTGACAACACTTAGCCTCCCGAGGGATCAACCCGTCATGCCAACTGATGGGAGCCTGGGTGACGAGACAGCCTCGGGGCGACAACACTTAGCCTCCCGAGGGGTCAACCCATCATGCCAGCTGATGGAAGCGTGGGTGACGAGACAGCTTCGGGGTGACAACACTTAGCCTCTCGAGGGGTCAACCTGTCATGCCAGCTGATGAGAGCCTGGGTGACGAGACAGCCTCGGCGTGAAAACACTTAGCCTCCCGAGGGGTCAACCTGTCATGCCAGCTGATGGGAGCCTGGGTGACGAGACAGCCTCGGGGTGAGAACACTTAGCCTCCCGAGGGGTCAACCCGTCATGCCAGCAAACGGAGCAAACGCCACGGACGCCCGTTTGTTTACCCGCCGTCCAGCGGCGTTTGCTTCAAACGGAGGCGACAAAACGCTGAACCAAACGAAGCCCAATTTGTAGAGTAATCAACTGCAAATTTGTTTAAATACATGCTAAAATCATTTTCCGTATGAGCATCTATCACTTTTTGTCATGCACCCATAAAGTTTTCAAATATCTTTCCCTCACTGAAGAGCTTCTTGCAATTTGCTAAAATATTTTTATTAATATGTATTTGACATAAAATATTTTTTGATTTCGAAAATACAACATTTATAACACTCATCAAAGCTTGATCTATATCCCTCACAAACACATTTGGTTGAGAATGAGGATGCAGAATGGTTCTAAAATAATCAAGGGCTCATTTATAACTTGATTCAGTTTCATTTGACATAAAAGTGAAACAATAAAAAAAAAGTTTGATTTGTTGATGCAACTCCAACAATGTATAGTAATGACATGTGATAACTATTTATTTTGTACGTACAGTCTAACTGAAAATTTGTTTGAAGCATATTACTTAGCTTTATAGAAATCGGACGTGCAAAAAAATAATATTTCCAATTGGTTATTAGTGGTGCAAACTTGATTAAAAGAAACGTAACTCACATCATTCATACACTTATACATTAAACATTTCTCCATCCAACTCTTTCTTTAGTAACGTCACCCGTTCATTGTAAATTGTCCTAATAACCGTCAGTGGCGGAGCCAGGAATATTGGAGCGTGGGGGAACAAGACACTTAGAATATGAAAAAAATAACAAATAAAAATTCTCAAATGAAAAATACATTAAAATAACATTAATACATCTCTTCTTAAAAAAAATTCATTATATAATAAAAACTAACATTAATACATCAAAAATACATTAAAATACATTAAACATTCTCTTCTTCTTTTTTTGACGGAAGAATACATCTTCTAAATTTCATTTTTTGAAATTCTTACAAAATATCTTCATCATCAATTGTATCCATGTCAAAAATAATGTCCATTTAAGTAAGTCAAAATGACAATCTTAAGAAGAAACTCAAATCACATATTCATTATTAAGTAATGATTGGACATGTAACAACAAGTTCAGTTCAAAACAGAAGAAATTTTACAGCGGATCGATTTAACTGAAAGACAAAACATCGGGTAAATATTTAACGAGCAGCAGCACTGCATCAACCAGTAATGGGAGGAAATCCTGTCTATTTAATTGAAAGACAAAACATCGGGTAAATATTGGGGAAGAAATTTACCTGAAAGACAGCCAGACAGGCACAACGCCACACCGAATCGAGCAGCAGCAGCAGGGGAGGAGCCGGTCGGTGGATCGAGTGGTACTGCGACAGCACTGCAGCAGGACAGTGGTCGCCGACTCGCCGGTTGATGGATCGAGCGGCAGCCGGGCGCCGACAGCTGACAGCAAGGGCGGAGCCGCCTAGGTTTCTAAGGTTAGGGAGTAAACCCTAACTTAGGGTTTACTGCGAATGGCAGCCGGCAGGAATCAGAAGGAAATGTCGCAGCCCGCAAAAAATACTCCAGGCTTAGGGTTTACTAGGCTGTGAAGTGCGGACTGCGGTTCACCTGAACCGGACCGAAAAACCACGTGGGGGCACGGGCCCCCACAGGCCCCTATATACCTCCGCCCCTGATAACCGTTTTATTTTCACTATTTTCCTTCTTAACCACGACTAGTATTTATTAGTAATTTTTCTTAATGCGAGTGATTTCTCGCAAATCACCACACGCAATGAATAATAAACAGTTTAAAATTACATCCATCAAGAAACATATAGGAACTAGTGATTTGGCATTTGGATTTTTCAATCAAACAAGAAAAGGGAGAAATGTACCTCTTCTAGGTCAACCTAGAAGGTGAAGCGGAGAGTTAATCCTCGCGGTTGTAAAGCAATCCTTGCAGTGCGATCTCTGATGACCTAAGCCTCGAGTCCACCAAGGAGTTCAACCACCTCTTGTTCCGCTTGTGCTAGCAAGGAGAAAAGAGGAGCCAATCCAATCGAAAAACCCTTTGACTAGCACGTCAACATCCACTGCGGGTTTCACCAAATCCCGTGGAGAAAGACGTTACACGAAAGGAGGAAGAGGGGGCGGCCGACCTAGGCTCGGCAAGAAGGAAGCCCGACTGGAGCGGAGCCTTTTACTTCTCTCGGTCGCCGATGGCCCAGCAGGGAGAGGGAAAGGGAGAGGCCACCGGTGAGAGGTTAGAAACCTCCGGCGAAGTCGATCGAGGGAGAGAGAGGGGCGCCGATCGTTGCTCTCGCGAGAGAACCCTAGCTCGCCGATCCCCGTCCGCCTTTTCTTTCGCTCGGGGAAGAAAAAGGGGGGGGGGGGGGGCGATCTTTTTGTTCACCCTTGAACCGGGGGGGGGGAAGGATATTTATATATATATATATTTATATATTATAAAATCAGATCTTATACATATATACATATAACAATAACCCCCCCAAAGAAGCCTTAATTTTGATCACTTATCAAAATCACCTCAATCGATAAATCATCAAACCTTTTTGACTGTTCATCGAATCGCTTAAATGATCGCATCATGAAAAACGCCCCTATGAGCTGCGAGTTGCAATTATGGATTTCAAACGACGAACGTTTCGTATTTGAAACTTCCATCAAAATCCTATTCAATGGAATCACGGTTCGCATCTTGCTTTGCCTCTCAAATCTCATTGCGCAATTACGAATTAATTCCGCATCGCAAGATCTCCTTTCCTCTTTTAATTATAGCGTTCATCAATCATATTGATGATCAAAACTGGATTGGTTTAACTGTGGCCTAAATCCTATTTGTGTGACCCTTTGAGGATTCATGTTATATCGAACATGAAACGTGAATCTCTATTCACTTCCAATGATCGTAAGCGGCACCATAGCAATGCGTTACGATCCTCGATTTACACAAATATCATGCTACCTTAGCATATCAATCCTGCATACGAACACATAGAGTGTCCCGTTCGATTCTTATGTCATATGATACCCTTGTATAACGCAAGCTTGAAGCGTGTCACTCTTGCCGTTCATACATTTCTTGATATAGTGTTGGTCGCACAAAGTTGCTAGCAAACGACCCAACACCATCAAGGAGGCCTCAACAGATATCATCGCTCACGAGACGATCTAATGAGAGACATGGTTTTCTTGACGAACGATCTTCTCCACACAACTCAAGAGAACATAAATATCGTCTGTATGGCAGCCCTTGACGGGAATCAGCGTTGGACGAAATTTAGTGAACCTATCCTTGTGAGTTGAAATCGGGCGTCTCAAACATAGAATCAAACTAATGAAATAAATAGTGACACATAACACAATACATGTATTTATTCCATCGCGGTCATGTTCTGTACTATGTTCCAATAACATAAACATCTGCAATTAAGGCGGCAACTCCTTACCTATGATTAGTAGAACTTAATCATCATTAAACTTGCAGACTGGTCTTATCCGACAATCAATGCTCCTTGTTGATCCTCAAGACCATGAACTTGATTTAGTTTCATCGTCGCCATTTCACAAATGGGACACATAGCTCTACTATTCAGGTCATCAACCCGAATGGTATGTCAACAATAAAACTAGGAACAAATGATCAAAATCATCAATTACATAAACTAATAACATATCATTATATGATTGGCTACTGGGGCATATCCCTAACAGTATTTTGTGTGGCTTGACCCCTGAATTGTACATCGGTTCTACTAACTTTCTTTCTTCCATATCTAATCTTCCCCCGCAAGCATGTGCTTCTAGATGAACTCTCTCATGATTGTGTGTCCCACATAATATGTACACCCTCCATTTTTCAGTAATTAACTCTCTTTGTCCTTTAAGTGAAAATGAACAACCACAACGCTTTGAAGAGGATCTACGCATACCTCTATTCACCCAACTTTTCTTATTCTGATTTTCTCGGTATTTATCCCCTCTATCACAACCAAGAAACACACAGGGTTTTAGTCTCTCATTTAGCTTATCAGATGATTTTATGGTTACTATATAACCCAAACTCCTATCAACACTACAGACCCATTTGTTTAACTCTTTTTAGAATCAAACAATATGCTTGTGTCAAAGTGACTTCAAACATTCATTTCTACCTTTTCAGAGTTTTCTTCATTGTCATTAGTGACATCATGAGAAGTAAAAAAAGTAGGTATGAGAATCCTATGAAAACATGTAATATTGAAATTGATCAGTAAACGGTTAACTTTTACTAGTCATAGGCAAAGACGAAATTGCACCACACCCCAACAATTTGATGCTATCATTTGAAAATTCATCCATAAAGGAATAACCTACCCAAAAAGAAAAATAAGTGGAAAAGCAAAGTGTTAAAGTTAGTATATTTATATTATTGAGTTTAGTCCCACATCGCCTATCGGTGTTGAGTGTCTTATTGTATCTCCTATATTATGCCCCTTTGTGGAAGAATAAAATTGCACATTTCATTTCTTTCTACATGGTATCAGAGCATCGATTTGAAGGCTAAAATAAATTTTTCTCCCAGTTTCCGCTTACGCCACTGTCCCCCCCCCCCGACCCGTGATTTTTTTCTCCCACAGGCTGCTAGGGCTCACGCCCGCCGTTCCTGTCGACGAAGTCGATAGCTCATCCCATTAACATGAGCGACTCCACTTCCGCATGCGTCGTCGACGTCGTGTGCTGCTTCCGCCTACAACATCGACATCGTGGACAGCTTCCACCGCTGCTACCATGCTGCTTCTCCCGACGACTTCGTCGTCTGCTTCCAGCTTCTCCTGTGGTGCTACTCCATCCTCTGCTTCTCCTCCCCTCTCTTTCGCTGCCAGGGGAAGTGTTCCCCCCTTGTTCTCATCGATGGAGAAAGGGACTCGGCCGGCTTCTTCTCCGGCCCAGGTGGCTCCTTGTTGCAGCTCTTCTGCGCTGTCGTACTGCTTCTCTGGCTTGCCGCCTTTTCTTCCGGCTTGGTGGATTCGTGTTGTTGCTGCTCTTCCCTTCCGGCTGTGCTGCTCCTGTTTTTTTTGTCCTGCCGAGATTTGCTGGTCGTGGCGTGCTTCTGCTACGCATGAGCCTCTTCTTTTTCCGACCTAGTTTTTTTTTGTAGCTGTTTTTTTTAAAGTTATTTGTGTCTACTTTCAATTCGGCTTTCTTTCACGTGATCTTGGTTCATGTACCCGACGATGGTCTCACACGTGCACATGGTCTACGTGAGGGGGAGTGTACGTCGCGGCCTCCTGACATAGTTTATGCCTTCATGCACATATTCCACGTGAGGGGAGTGTTTGTGATAACGGCGACTCAAATGCCTCTTTCCCGACTCCTGCCTTAGTCACAAATGTCCCCCAGGTTGATTTCGTCTGTTGTTTGTGTCTTCCCGTTTCTTTTCTTCGCTTTGTGTATGAATGGTTTGACATTTTTGGTTGATCTAGTTTCAGCTCCAGGTGTATCCAGCATGATCATGGTCGGTTTGTGGACCAACGTCGTGTGGCCTTTGCCTTTGCCCGGTTGTAGTATCCCTGGTGACACGCGGTTGGGCCTTTGTGGCTGCTGTTTTGTCTCATGTTGTCGACCTTCTTTTACCTTCCTTTTTATGTTGTGTTCAAGCTGTAGGTTTCCCATCCAGCTTGAGAGAGTGTGTTAGAGTTAGTATATTTATATTATTGAGTTTAATCCCACACCGCCTATCGGTGTTGGGTGTCTTGTTGTATCTCCTATATTATTCCCCTTTGTGGAAGAATAAAATTGCACTTTTCATTTCTTTCTACACAAAGGAATGCTAGCATTATTGGAATGCAAAATATATTCTTGCTAAAAGAAATGCTAAACTAAAGTTAAAAAATACATCTAGCCTAAATAGAGAAAGCTACAAGGGATCTTCAATCGATCCTCTCACTCGGAATGCAAAATATATCTTCCCCCATTTTTAGTTTAGGGTTAACCTAAAGGGTTCTCAAAATGAAGGTGAAACCATCTTAGGATGGCAGCTTCTGAGCGAGGAGGAAGAGTCGGGAGGTAACAGCTGGAAGGAGAGCACTGACGATGCTTCTGAGCGAGGAGGAAGAGTCGGGAGGTAACAGCTTCTGAGCTAGGAGAAGAGTCGGGACGTAGCAGCTAGAAGAAGAGCACTCGACGATGCTTCTGAGCGAGGAGGAAGAGCCGGGAGGTAGTGCTTCCGAGCGCGGAGGATGAGTCGGGAGGAGCGGCTGTAGTGAGGTGGAGAGAAAGGAAGCGGAAAATTAGGTTTTTGGCTTTTAGGGTTGCTAATAAATTTTTTTATTTATAAATTGAGAGATTTTTTTAAAAATAGGGTGTGAATAGTCAAATAATGGGTGCGGTTAACAATGGTAAAAAAAAACACGCCTAATGGAGGGAGCCTATGTAATTAATGCTTACAAACGTGGATCAATTTGAAGAGTCAATTTTTTTAGGTGACTGTTATTAGCACTGCACTTTTGGATATTCGAACTTTATTTACTCTTAATTTTTCGCGCCTTTTGAAAATACTCTTTGTACATGCATTTTTAGGAAAAGTGTTCAACACGAAAGTTGTAGATCTCGACGAGATCTACAACTTTCGTGTTGAACACTTTTCCTAAAAATGCATGTATAAAGCGTATTTCTAAAAATACGCTCAGATTTTGCGCCTTTTGAAAATACTTCTTGTACATGCATTTTTAGGAAAAGTGTTCAACACGAAACTTGTAGATCTCGTCGAGATCTACAACTTTCGTGTTGAACACTTTTCCTAAAAATGCATGTACAAGGAGTATTTTTAAAAAACGCGAAAAATTAAGAGTAAATAAAGTGCGAATATCCAAAAGTGCAGTGCTAATAACAATCACCTTTTTTTTATGTAAGTTGTACAAAATAGACATGCTTAGTAAATTCAAGTGTTTGGAGTTTTCTTTGGCATAGAATTAAGATAGAAAAATGTCTTTTTTATTCTAGAAATATCTAAGAAGCCTACTATAAAAGCCTCAAGCATTGAAAGAAACTACACATTTCCTCTGAAAATTACTTTCCAAAGCTTATCATTACTTGGGTAGTTCAGTTTGTAGCCGTCTAAGTCCTCCCGGCACTGAGGTTTCCTTTGGTGCGGTGGTGGTGTTTGTGAATGCCCGCCTGATCTAATTTAAAAAATGCATACATTTTATGCTCAAAATCAGTTTATTACCAAACATACATTCTATAATAATGATGTTATTGGTCAAACTCACCGGAGCAAATAAGTCGCACCAAATGAAGCCAAGGTCAGACTAGCAACTACGAACGACGATTAGACATCTCAAGTATTCATAAGGAAAGCTTCAATTTGTGGGCGCCGATAAAGGGACATCTCGGTCAGTGATCGCTGAGCCACAATCAGTGAGGGCCGATAGAGGGACATCTCGGCCGATAGAAGGACATCTCAGTTCGTTTTCCCACCATCCACACTGGAGCCTATCAACCCGATCAAAGGCTGCCTAAATTAAATAAAATTGTTTAGGTTGGAGTAATCCACGTAGAGGAAGGTAGGGAAGAATCGTGGGCAGTCCGATCGTATGATCAGACGGTTCACAAAATTTAAAATATAGTATTTTTCTTTCATTTTTTTTAGTAAATACAATCAGATTTGGTGAGCTGTCGGATTGTTGATCGGACAGTCTACGATTCTTCCCTACCTCCGTCTACATGCATTACTCCTACTGAATTCAGACTCAGAGAAATTGCGCTGGCTAAAACTATGGTGCTACTAGCTAAAAGCCTAAAACTTGAGTAAATTTTAGGTGCGGTCCCCGCACGGCAACAGTGACGTGCAGGGACACATCCAGTCGTGTACCCGCTTATCAAAAATTATGGGTCTGATTTGATGTGCAGGTGCACGGCTGGATGCTCTCCTGGCACGACAATATAGTCGTGCGAGTCGCACACCTTAAATTTATGGTGTTTATATTGGCAGCTCGACTTTGGATATTGACAGGCCAATTATAGCTGTCTAGGAAATCGATAATGACAACCCATTGACTATTGACAACGCAGTTTTTTTTTAAAAAGTCATATAATCACATTAAATTAAACAAAAAATATAAAATAAAGTTCATTATTTTTTCAACTACTTAATCGACCAAAATATAATACAAAAGTCAATTGTTTTTTCAAACACAAGGTAGTCTAAATTCACGTCTTTGTGGTGATCAAATTGACACATCCCAGACACAGTCAAATAAAAAAAATATTGTAAAAATTATTTTATTAAAAAAGAGCTTTCAGATTCATTAAAATGTTAAAAAACTTATATGTCACGTGAGTCAAGAATTTCATTTTTTTCGTTGAAACTCATTTTAAATAGAGTAATTTTATGTGCAAATCTATTTTGGCTACGTGCAAATCACGGTTATGTGCAAATCGAAAAATTTAACATACATTTATCTAAAATTGGTTTGCACTTAACAAAATTGATTTGCACGTATCTAAAATTAGTTTGCATGGAAAACGTTGGTTTTCGATTTATATAATATATTTCTAACAATTTCATCAAAGATCAATTCGTGTTGTGGTCTTCATACATGTTGGAGGTGGAAGTGATTCGGGTTCAAGTCCCAGCCAGCCATATTATGTGTAATTTTTATTATTTTATCGGGCTGACAATATCCAAAACCGGGTACCAATATAAACACACTAAACAGAGGGTAAATAAGTCCCCCAAACGGAGCTCTTATTATGTTTTTGATAAATAACAGCAGAGGCAAATAACAGCAGAGGCGAGCTCTTATTATGTTTTTGATAAATAACAGCAGAGGCAAATAAAAAGAGTACGGACATTCCGAGAACTAAGGGCGCCCTTTCCTTTTTCTCGTTCCTATCGACTGTTCCTCAACAACTTCTCGGACGTTCCTCCCAGAGGAAGATCTGCAAGCCGCCGGTTCCTGCTTTGTATTTTCTCCATTCAGGCGAGTCGGTGGTGGGAAGTCTGCAGCAAGCTTTTGCAAGCACGAAAATTAACTGCCAGGTACTTCGCGCTAGCATACCCCGTCCATTCTCTTTCTGATGAAGCTTTTGGGGGTTTTCTGCGCGTTTCTTAAACCTGTTCAGTTTTTTCAGCTTCTTGATTTGAGGGAGATGGAAGTGGGAGGGATCTGTAGTGTTCCTTCTCATGGATTTGGAGTTCTGTCGTGCAGTAAGTAGAATTGAGTTATTTCACCTATATGTTTTGGATCTTTGCACGTTGTCCTGACATTTTGATCTGTGCATCTCATTCGTAATTGTCTTTTTTCGTTTTGAAATGCATGGCGTGACCCTTAAAACCTGGGATTTGTTGCCTTGCCCATTCATCTTACAAAACTTGATACTGCTTAATCTTTGATTAGTGCGACATTTTAGTTGGATAATACTTATTGTTTTTGTTCCATGTTGCCTGATGTTCATTGCAGTTCATTCTTATGAGGTCTCCAATGTCATTCCTGCTTTTTAATAATTTTGTTTTTAGCATTATTCATATTCAAAATTTATGCATAAGATCAAAATGTCACCAATCTTGTGATCCAGACCTCAGTTTCTTCAGTTTGTTTTCTGCAATGAGAAAGCTCTCTTCCCCTCAGTCCTAGTTATCTTTTTTTTTTGCTGCTAGATATTTTCCCTAGGTTTCTCATTACATGCATGGGCTTCTTATTCCATTTGTAGTTCTGCCCTCATTACAATTCTTCATAGCTGCTGTCATTACTCAGTTTCATGGGCATTAGCTGTTTGATGAATGGTCTTAGGTGTTTAAGGTGAGAACTTGGAGAAAATCTGGAACAGCATGTTGTTGAATACTTGGGGGAATCGACTTAACTATTTAAGAACTAGCCTTAAGTGTCATGGACGGCGGAAGCTAGCCTTCCACTATCATGACACAAAGCTCGATGAAGAATTGGTGTCCCGGGAGTGGCGCAGAGCTGCCTATGCGAAACTTGTCAGACTAAATTCTATGCTCAAGTATGTCGAACACATTGATGGAAAGATATTCCGCGATGATGACAATTACATTATCAATGATGTATCTATCATTAGCCAAATACAAAGTTACAATTCACTTGCAAGAGCACTCATCAAGTTTCCCTCCATGCACCATTCTCTCAACAGATCTTCAACAAGTGCACAACCTTTTGTTAGCAATTGCTCCAGTAGTTTGAGTTCCATGACACTGGATTCTCTCACTAAAATTTGTGATTTGCTCGGCATTTCAGCTCAGCAGCGGAAGAATGTTCGTTTAACAGTTTGCTCACAGGTCACACAACATCACATATGGAGAGGAGCACTGGAAGAGATTCTTAAAGACTTCAAGTGTGAGATGGAAAACGTTGGTTTCCGTTCAAAAGCATTTCAGATGGCCGAACAGGTCATATTGAGCTGCTTAAAATTCTTGGATGACTGCTCGAGCCTTAAAAAATCTGAGGTTCCTGCATGGATGCGTTTGGAGCCTTTGAAAAAGGTTGAGAAGCCACTATCTCCACGTAAGTGGGAAGAAGTTCTTGAAATGCTCGTTCACCTGTCTCGATGTATGGGCCAAGATGAAAGGTTGTTATGTGATATTTCAAAGGTTGAAATGATGAAAGAAGGTTTGTATCAGATCAAGGATACAGTGATTGAGATGGACATCAGTTTCAAAGAGGCAAAAAGACAGGATTCACTTGTTCAAAAGAAGCTTACCAAGAATTTGGGTCATTCTTCGAGGTGTCTTTTCACTCTCTTTCTTTATTATTTGTATGGGACAGTGAGAGATATAGAGGTGGAGGTTTGTGGTGGTGTTTGTGGTGGTGGAGGAAAATTTTATTTGCAAATTGGAAAGATCTTAACTTCTGATGATGAGAAAATGGTGAGAAATGGTGTCAAGCAACTTTATAGAGCTCTTGGGGTGTTCAAATTTGTATGGGAGACCGCATCTATGGATGGAACCTTGAACTTGCAGGGTCATTTGTGGAGCATAGGGGCTAATGAAAGGACTCTCACATATAGGGGGAATGAGTTTTTTATCCATGATATTGGACTATGTTGCACAAAAGAAAGGAGCTGTAGCCTTTAGATTGTTTCATTGAGTTATGATCCTTTTAGCTTCTGACTGAGTTTAAGGTAGGCGTTATTCTCATTTGTTTAGTTTAAATCTTAGAAATGCATTGAAGCTTGTTCGGTTCACGAAGGGATTTCTAAAATATATCATATGATGTTGGAGTGTGAAAACATAAGCAAAGTGAAAATGACTGAGGGATTTGGTCTGTTTATGTTCCCCAAGCATATTGTTTTCTATTCCTTTAGAAGATATCAGGCTTTGGTAGGAGCTGGCCTTACTATGATTTTGATTATTCTTCCTGTTGAAGTTGTCGGAATTCTGATTATGGAGAATGTTTTCTGATTACAAGTGACTCAAGCCTGTATTGAAATCACAATTGGATGCAGTTTTTTTTGTTTAAAAAGGTACATTGTAATTATTGGTATGAATTAACAATCTACAACGATCATTTTCTAGGAGAACATGTATGAACTAATTTAGCATTTTTCTCTCCAAAAATTAGCTATCATTTTGTTGCTTTGGATTATTCTCCTATCTGATTGCAATTGTTTTACTTGTTCTTATTGTAGCGGAAATGGTCCAATCACTCTTGGAGAGCACCAAAGTGAAAAATAGGTGTAATCTATGAGAATACAAATCTGATATCACAGGGAAATATTATAGAAAAACAATAAAACTCACAAAATAAGTATACCATGATTACATGGTTCTGTTAAGTGGGACCTACATCCACTTGGTGAGTTGGCGCCACAAAAATTTCTGTTATCAAATGTTTGGAAGAATACAAAGTAACAGGATACTAAACATATCTCAAATCCTTTTAAAAAAAACTATCAAGAAAGAAAGAGAAGATCTTATCTAACTTGACGCCAAAAAAGAAAAAAGACTCCTCTCAGCAAATATCCAATGAAGAAAGATTGAAGAAATCAAGTCCACTACAATCTCTTTCAATTTCCTTAATGTCAGTTGCTATATCAAGCTACCTGATCCCTACTGCATTTACTCATGGTCACACATAGCTTCCCTAACAGAACTGACAATGACTTGTGTTGCTATTCTTGTGCATTAGCTGATCCTCTTTATATCAAAATTTTGTGAAAATACAATATTGTTGAATAGGCTTTCTTCATTTCTTTTTCGATTGAGAGATTCTTCTGCCAGCAATTTAGGGTACATCATAGTAACATGATAGTAATTTGGCTTAGAAATTTAGTTACAATAATGCTTAATAGTTCTCATATCTAATGCCAAAATAATTTCGGATATATCATTGGAGAAAATGAAGCTCCCACGGTGATTAAACAAAAGCAAAATGGTGAATAGGATTTAAATATACTTCTTTTAGAAGATGCAAATGCGTTGAAGTTTTAAAGCAAAGCCATGTATTATTGCCACGGTGGAAATTTGACTGGGCTGGGTAATGTACTGGATGATTATGAGTCTGCTATTTTTTGTAACATATGCCGTGGGCAAGATCTGGTATATTACTTTTTTTGTATTTCAAATGATCTATGATAGGGGAATAAAATTGGATAAATAACTTGTAGGGTACTAGGTTGTTAGCAGGTATTTGTATTTTATCTTTATGTATTTTTCTTCTCCTCCCCTCACTCATATATATACGTGTGAGGCCCTTTGTAATCATTAAGAAGCAATTTTATCATTCAACATGATATCGGAGCCTTAGGGTGTCCCGGAGTGTCGGCCTCCGCGTGTGCCCCGCAAGCGACCTCGTCCTCAAAACTCTCGCTTGACTTCAGGCTTCCGCTTGTTGTCCTTCTCAGTCGCAGATCTTCTCGCTCGACTCCAACTTTCGCTAGACTCCATTCCTCGCTGCCCTTCCGCGTATGTTTATGCGTGCGGTTCTAGGCCTTTCCGCCCGTTGGGCTGGTGGTCGACAATGGTTCTGACGCCAGAGATGGAGTTCTTGATAGATTTTTGGCGTCATTAGCTCTTCCTTTTGTTGTATAACTCCTTCATGGATCTTAGTTCTTCCCTTTTCCTATGAACAAACTCTAGTGGTATCTGCCTTGTAGTTTTCTTCTTCTCCTTAATTTCTATTCTTGGATCATCATGCCGGGAAACAATGAATCTCCTACTATCTCTTCTTGAGCCGGGGATTCTTCCTCCACCCTGACTTTTTGGGCGTCTATCCAGTCAAGTCATGACCACAATACACCACAGTCCACAAATTACTACCATACACATGTATGACTCTAATTACCTACCATGTGCTCCATCTATTACTCTTTACCTGAAGAGCACGTGTCAATTTGGTTATGTTCGGGGTACTACTGTCGAGCCTGCACAAACTAACCCAGATTTGTTGCAATGAGAACTTGGTTATGTCCTGACTTACATACTCCATAATGGAGTCTATTGCTCGAAATTGTTTGTTCTTGTGTACTTCCGCGGATCTTTGGAAGAGAGATGAGGTGGTGTCTTATTTCAGAGGCACTTCCAAAATTCTATTGGGGAATGTTGTTCTCACAACTACTTACGTCATCAACTGGATTTCTACACTGGAGAATAACACTCCTCTTCACACTCTTCAAGTTCCTTCTACTAACCTTCATCCTCGTATCTTTGATTGTGTGTTCTCCGTTCATATACGTTAAAAAATTATACTTGACACGCGTGCCCTCAAATGTGTCTTCATCGGGTATTCTCTAACTCATAAGGGTTACAAATGCTTTGATCCTGTAACCAAGCTGGTGTCTGTGATCATGAATGTGAACTTTCGTAAATTTGAGAGCTACTACGGGACCTCACTTGGGGGGGGGGGGCTCTCCCCGTGTTGGAAGTGAGCTCCTTATTTTTTCTAGAGGATTCCTCTCATACTCCTTTACTCATTCATCTTTTATACCAGCCTTCAGGTACTACTCCTGTTGATGCAACTCTTGTTCATGCTACCCCTAATGTCCAGGAGAAGTCCTATGCTCCCGCTCTGCAGGTTTACTCTCAAAGAAAAAGAGGTACATACACGCAAGTCTCACTCTGGATGCTTGTTCTGACATCTGATCCGTATTCAGATTATACTACACTACGTGAAGGTACTTCTACCCAATACCCGCTGTCTCGATTTGTATTTGATACTTCTCTTACTGCTTCACATAGAGCCATTGTTTCTTTTTTGTCCTCTATTTTTATCCCATCATTATGGCAGGAAGCCCTTGGTCACCGCAAGTGGCAACATGCCTTGTTCAAGGAAATGCATGCCCTTGAGAAGGATTGTACATGGGATCTTGTGCATATTCCTCGGGGGAAGACTGGTGTTGGATGTAAGTGGTTGTTTGTACTCAAACAAAACATCCACGGAATTGTCGAGAGACAGAGGACCAGGCTTGTCGCCAAAGGATATTACTGACTGTTGGGATCGATTATCAGGAGAAGTTCACTCTTGTAGCAAAGATGAACTCAAATAAAAGTTCTCTTATCTTGTGCTTTTTGTAAGGGATGGAATCTTAGTCAGCTAGATGTAAAAAATATGTTCCTTCATGGATACCTAGAAGTGGAAGTGTATATTTACCTACCTTCTAGAATTGATCTTGAAGGGAAGGTTTGCAAACTTAAAAAGATTTTATACTGCTTTAATCAATCTCCTAGAGTTTGAGAGATTTCACAAGGCAATGAAGATGTTTGAATATTCTCTGAGTAATGTTGATCATACTTTGTTCATCAAGCACAGAGAAGCGATATTTGCAGCCCTTATAGTTGTAACATAAGATGATAGATAAGAGGCTCAAACTCTAAAAAAAAGTTTTACTAGAGAATTCAAGGTAAAGGACTTTGGGAACCTTAAATATTTTTTGGGTATTGAAGTCCCCAGATTCAGACATGAGATTTTTATCTCGTAGAGGAAGTGTATTCTTGATTTACTTGAGACATCAAGAATGAGTGAATGTAGATCTACTGACACCCCTATCGAAGCAAACCACCAGTTAGGGAGGGATGAAAGAGTCTTTTGAGAACATTCCTGGTTTTCAAAGATTAGTGTGGAAGCTTCTTTACTTGTCACATACACGCCCATATATCTTGAATGCAGTTGGAGTGGTCAGTTAATACATGCACTCACCAATGACTCGACATTTTATGTTGTCCGTCGTATTCTCAGATACCTCAAGCCTTCTTCTAGGAGTGAGATCTTATTCTCACCAAATGATGAGCTAAATATTGAAGTCTCTATACCGACACAGAATGGGTTGGATCGGTTGATGATCGACGGTCCACCTCAGGATATTGCATCTTTGTTGGTGAAAATTTGTTCACATGGAGGAGCAAAAAACATGTGGTGATTAGATCTTGTGCTGAAGTTGAGTTCAAAGCTATGACACATGGAATATGTGAAGGATTGTGGATTTGAACTATCAGAAGAGATATGGGCTTTGTGAACACTTAGCCACTCAGATTATATTGTGATAATGAGGCAGTCATTAACATTATTCATAACCCTGTTCAACATGACCGCAATAAACACTTTGAAACTAACAGACACTTCATCAAAGAGAACATAGTGAGAGTATTCGTTTGTACTTAGTTTGTTCCATCTGAACAACAACTGACAAACGTCCTCACGAAAGGATTGAGTACAAATGCTTTTGGAAGGATTGTTATCAAGTTGAACATGATCAACACTTGAGGGGATGTTAGCATGTATTGTATTTGTATTTCTTTGTATGTATTTTTCTCCTCCTCCCCTCACTCATATATAGAGTTGAAGAGAAGTACACGAGTAATGCAGGAAAATCAGTCAACCTTGTATATACTTCTTTAGTATGTAAATACAAGTATGAGTACAAATATATAGGGAGGGAAGAGAGAGAAGAATCACAAATTCAAGATGTGGTACCAAAACAAATAGGAGGAAAATACATAAATGAGCCAAAACATGGGCCTTTACTTGGTCTTTTCTAACACTTCCCCGCAAGTTGGAGCGTACAAGTCGTAGGAACCCAACTTGGATAAGAACTGATAAAATGGAGCACTTGATAGGGTCTTAGTGAGGATGTCAGCCACTTGGTCCGTAGCCAGAACATGTCTCAATTCCAGCTTCTTCATTTGAACTTTTTTCCAAACAAAATGACAGTCGACTTCAATGTGTTTCGTTTTTTCATGAAAGACCGGGTTATTAACTATGTGTGTAGCAACTTGACTGTCACAGAGTAAAGTAGCTGGTAAGGAAAGTTTTACTCTCATATCACTTAAGAGACTTTCAAGCCATGTAAGCTCGGATACAACAGACATCATTGACCGGTATTCAGCTTCAGTTGAAGATCGAGCAACCACAACTTGTTTCTTATTGCGCCAGGTAATAAGGTGACCTCCAAAGTAGTTACAAAATCCCCTGGTAGAACGTCAATCATCCAGGGAACCAACATAATCTGCATCAGAATACACAACCAATGCTGGAGTAGAAGAAAAGGTTTTTTATGCCAGCCCTTGACCAGGAGCATTTTTTAGATATCTTAGGATGCGTTCGACGGCCTGAAGATGAGACATCCGAGGAGAATGCATAAACCGGATGACCACCCCAACAACAAAAGATATGTCTGGTCTCGTGATCGTTAAGTAAATCAACTTCCCAACGAGTCGTCGATAGTATTCTAAATTTGGAAGAAGAAGATCTGCATCAGAAGCATGCGCACACAACTTGTGATTGACATTCATAGGAGTGTTAACTGGCTTGCATCCAGAATAGCCAGCATCCTGGAGAAGGTCGAGACAGTACGTCCGTTGAGATAGAATGAGACCATCAGGACGTCTTGCGATCTCAATGCCAAGGAAGTATCGAAGGTTCCCCAGATCTTTTGTTTGAAACACGGAACTAAGGTGCTGTTTGACCACTTGTATTCCCTTTGAATCATCTCCGGTGATTAGGATGTCATCAACATACACCAAAATAAGAACCGTTCCTGTTGTTCAATGTCGAGTAAATAGAGAGAAGTCTGTCGAGCTCGGAGTAAAGCCAACCTCTCGAACAACCTTACTGAACTTATCGAACCATGCCCGAAGGGATTGTTTGAGACCATAAATTGACTTCTTAAGATGACAAACTTGGGACTCCCCCGTGGTCTCAAACTTGGGAGGCTACTGCATTTAGACTGTCTCTTGAAGATCTCTATTTAAAAAGCATTTTTGATATCTAGCTGATGTAATGGCCATTGGCGATGCACAACAACAAAGAGGAGGACACAAATCGTGTTGAGTTTCGCTACCGGAGAGAAGGTTTCTTCATAGTTAAGACCCTGTTGTTGAGTGAAGACGCGAGCCACCAGTCGGGCTTTAAGATGGTCTGTTGTTCCATCAGGAGTGTTCCGTCAGGAGCATGTTTGATGACAAAGACCCATTTACAACCAACAAGGGTCTGTCCTGGAGGAAGAGGGACCAGATCCCACGTGTGATTTGCCCAGAGAGCATTCATTTCTTCGTCCATGGCTGCCCGCCAGCCCGAATGTTGGAAAACCCCCTGCACAGAATTAGAGATAGAAATAGAGGATAATGTAGTGGCAATGTCTTGAAGCGTCGAGGACAGACAATGTAAGGATATGTAATTCGCCATGGGATGAGCGGTAAAAGCCGACATCGAATCAGCAGCCAGCAGGTCGCAGAGTGCCAGAGGTTGAAGCTGGTTGCATTGGGGCGGCAGAATGAGGGGGGCGACGAGTGTAGTAACGAAGAAGAGGAGGTTGGTGGTAAACATGAACTTCGGTGGGAAGTGGTGGTGGTGGTGGAGAATACGTAACTGGAACAACAGGTCGAGGTAATGATGGCGATGGAGGAGGTGGTGATGAAGCAGAAAAAAATGGTTAATCTTCTAGAAAGGTAACATCTGCTAAAATAGTCACCTTGCGAGTAGTGGGAGAGTAACAAACATACCCTTTTTGAGTACGAGAGTAACCAACGAACATATATTTTTTCGCCCGAGGATTGAACTTGTCAGTGGAGGGCCCTAGATGATGAAAATAGCAAGTACAACCAAATGTGCTAGGAGTGAGAAGGAATGGTGGTGTGGAGGGAAAGAGAAGACTAAATGGGGTAGCGTTGTTGAGAACGGAGGAAGGGAGATGGTTGATGAAATGACATGCCATGGAAACCGCAAAATGTCAATACACCTTAGGAACATGCATTTGAATCATGAGACAGCGAGCAACATCAAGAAGATGTTTATTTGTGTGCTCAGCCACACCGTTTTGTTGAGGAGTATAGGCACACAAAGTCTGATGAATAATCCCAAAGTCAGAGCAGAGGGTATTAAATTCATGACTAGTGTATTCACGAGCATTATCTGTCTGGAGTGTTTTGAGTGTATTGGCAAACTGATTGCGAGTCTCAAGAATGAAAGCACAGAACACACAAGGAAGTTTGGAGCTGTCACGAAGTAGGTACAACCAGGTCATCCGTGAATAATCATCAATGAAAGTAATGAAAAAACGATAACCAGATGCACTTGCTATTTTATAGGGGTCTCAAATATCAGAATGAACTAACATAAAAGGAGCTCTGCTCCGGGTACAATGAGGGAGAAACGATGAACGATGTTGTTTCCCCTGATTACATGAATCACAGGAAAAAAACTTTAAGCGGAACATCAGGAAGTGTCTTCTGGAAAACGAGAAGCGAAGCATACCCAAGATGCCGATGCCAGTCAACTGAGGAGACGAAGGAGAGAATGGTAGGAGAGACATCGAGAAGGTAGAACCCGTTTCGCAGTCGTCCTCTATTAATGATACTCTGCGTCCTGCGATCCTGCATCAGAAAAGAAGGGGTGAGCGTGATAGAACAATCCAAATTTGTAGTGAGGCGACTAACAGACAGTAAATTAAAGGGAGAGCCCGGAACATGGAGAGTCGAGCGAAGAGAAATAGAAGGATTGAGGGGTATATCGGCAGAGCCGGAGACAGGATCGGTATTGCCATTGGCGACAGTGATAAACTTTAGATGCGGAGAATTCAAGTATCGAAGTAGCTTCAGGGATGTGATATGGTGACTAGCACCTGAATCCACTATCCAGCTCAGACTAGTGGAGAGACAAGCGATACCTTCATTAGAGACGGAGGCAACAGAGGCAGGCGAGTTGTGGAGCAATCCTTGAAGTTGTTGGAGCTGGAGGCGGACTTCATCAAGATCAGCGTGAGTGGTCGACGGACTGAGGGAAACAACAGAAGCATTTAGATGAGGAGGGAGACCATTTTTGCGGTAGCAGGTGGCCTCAAGATGGTCATCCTTATCACAAAAAGAACACTTAAGCAGTGGCCGGCCTCCTCGACCCCTCCCTCGAGAGCCTGAATGTCCTCCACGACCACGAGCAGGGGGAGGGAGAGGTAGTAATGGTGCTGAAGAGTGCTGGATAAGAGCCGGGGAGGGAGGCCCAATAATATCAGGAGGTGGTGAAACCTTTAGCAGCATGGGGCACACATCAGAGAATGAGGGAGTAGTAGCAGACGAGAGGATCTGAGCCCGAACACTCTGAAAATGAGGCGGGACACGAGCCATCATCATGGCAATACCGACTGTTTCCTTTTGAGCGCGCTGGACAACGAGATCCGTAGTAGGGGCTGATGCTGAATCCACGCTTCAACGAACGTCTTGGACCGAGAAATAAAGGAGGTTAAGTCAGTAGCACTGCCGGGGTCAAGGATCTGGAGATCAGTGTTGATGTCATATTGGTGCTGAAGACTCTCCTTGCCTGATTAAAGAGAATGGAGCTCATCCCACATCGCCTTAGCCGTCTCGTGATACATGGTCATGCGGTAAGGTTCGCCATCAAGGGAGTTGAGAAGCCATGTTTGAACACGACCATCGTTACGAAGCCAGTCATCTGTAGGTGCAGAAGGAATATCCTGGGTCAAATGATATAGAAATTTTTTGAACTAAAGGACTCGGCAAACTGAATGCACTCACTCCACAAAGTTCTTCTTCCCAGTGAGGGAAATGGTGGTAATCCGCAATTCGTCACGGACTTCTGGGACGGGGACAGCCGCCCCAGCTGGAATAGAGGTCGCAGTAGAAGAACCCTTGTCAGGCGGTTAAGTGACAAGTGGATAAGCGGGCAAAGAGAGACAGCCAGCTCGGAAAGAAGAAGCGGTCGGCAAGAGGAACCCCGACGAACACAGGGAGCAGTCCGGGCGAGAAGCAACAGCGAGCAGAGCGGAAACAACACAGGTCGCGTCGGACAGAACAACCAGCGACCAGTGACCAGCGAGCAGCGGCCAACGACTAGCGAGCAGCGGCCAACGACTAGCGAGCAGCGGCCAGTGATCAGAGGAGAAGATCGCAGCAAACAGAAAGCCGCAACGGACTTCAGGAAGCAGGGAAGATCGCAGCGGACAACGACTACGGAGAATCCGCAATGACTAGAGAAGAGAAAGTCGCCGGACAGGAGGCCGAAGCGGTCAACACAGCAGACAGCGACTAGAGAAGGCCGCAGAGAGATGTCATCAGCAGATATACAAAGCGGGCAGCGACTATAGAGAATCCGCAGCGACTAGAGTAGCGACAAAGCAAGCGAATAGGCCACGCGACAAAGAGCAAGCGGCTAGAAGAAGCGGCCAGATCAGGAGACCGCAGCGAGAACAGGAGAAGAACTTTGGGACAGACCGCATGGCTAACAGGTCACAGAACAAGGAAAGACCTTGCGGCAAAGAGACAGACCGGCGGCAAACCTCACAAGAAACTTCGACCAGGAGATACGTTGGAGAGCGCGGCTAGAAAATTGCGGCTAGACAAGAAGAGAAGAGGCCGCAACACGAAGAGAAGCCCAAACAAGAGTAGCGGCTAGAAGAGGAAACCACGCAAGAGAAGGCTGCGGTTAAGCTAGTAGAGATCGCAGCGGCTAGAAGATTCGTGGCAGAGGCCGACAACGAGAAGAGCGGCGGTTAGAGGAGAGGAAGACATTGCAAGAAGGGGTGGTTCCACGGGAGAGAGAGGAAAGTTATAAAAGCGGAGCGGGAGAGGGAGGGGGGGTGTTCCACGAGAGGAGAGGAGAAGCCGGGTAGAGACAAGGAAGACTGCGGAGGAGAGGCGGCTAGACAGGCCGGCGGATAACAAGGGAGTAACCGTAGGAGCTGGGCGGTTAGAAAAAAATTGTCCGCCCGAAATTGGAGGTAGGACCGGAGGCTTTTATACCATGAAGACAAGTACACGAGTAATGCAGGAAAACCAGTCAACCTTGTATATGCTTCTTCAGTATGTAAATACAAGTATGAGTACAAATATATAGGGAGAGAAGAGAGAGAAGAATCTCAAATTCATGATGTGGGACTAAAATAGATAGGAGAAAAATTCATAAATGGGTCGTAAAATGGGTCTTTAGTCTTTACATGATCTTTTCTAACAATGGCCCTTTATAATCATTAAGAAACAATCTTACCATTCATATGAAACTGTGATATCTATTGCTTTACTGCATAATGAAGCAATTGTTGTGCCACTCTCCATAGGCGGGTTGACTGTTTTGTCAACCCCAAAAGTTCATTTTTCCCCTTCATCCTACTGCCAGCTGCTGTTTATTAACTCAAATTAATGGTGTTCCTCGAACTTAATGACCTCTGAGTTCAGCTTATAATGCGTCTATTGCAGGCAAAAATGTCCCTATGTAAAAAAATGTTATAATCACATTAAATCAGGGTGCATCAATCACAAATAATATTTTCATCAATATTTGCTAGATAAAATGCTGTGCTCAAATTTGAAAAAAATGGAAATAATTGAGTAGGATTCAATTTATAATTTTTGATATAAGATTTCTGATTAATGTGAATTTAATCCTAATCTTCCTGACTCAAATTTAGTGGCCCTTAATAGTTGCGTTTTAATTAATTTAATTGATATCTACCTTATATAATTAATTTAATTGATATCTACCTTATAAAATGTGTGCGGTGGTTATGCTACTTGGCCCTGGCTCAATATCTCTAGTCAAAATTATTCATAATTCTTTAATTTTGCACTATTGTCCATTCTAAGCAGGAAATGTTTATGTATTATGAGCAGTTTGACACGGGGATTGTTGTTACTCGCACAATAATACACATACGCACAGCCTCCGACGTGCACTAAGGCAACATTGTTCAAATGGGGATGCGAGCAATAAATTGAAAATTGTGAAAAAAGACCTAGCCAAATTAGAGCTAGCTTCTGTTGTTAAAAATTTGGTTGAAATATTGAGAAAATGAGTATTGTCTCTTAAGGTTTTTTCTAGTCCCACCTAATGAAGAAGCAGAATTGAACCTGTAACGGAATAATTAATACACAGATGGTACAATTGAGTAATGAAGAGAGTAAGCTTGAGACAATCATAAATATAAAATGAGGGTGATGTTATTGTTGAAGAAGCCCATGTGACTAAGGCCCATTATGTATTTCTATTGTTTTTCCTCTTCATTTCTCCCTCCTATAAATATGTACTCATACATTGTATTTGATACAAGTGAACATATATACAAGGTTCTGTTTTCTCCTACATGGTATCAGAGCCTACGGTCCTCCTTGGGCGGTCTACAATTTTCTAACCGCCTGCCTTGTGCGGCTTCTCGCGGACTGCCTCTTGTCTGCCCTCTTCTTGCCGCCTGGTGTTGGCGGTCTCCTGTTCGCCTGACCTCCTGCGGGTTCTCGTTTCTTATCCGCCTCTCTTCCTTTTTTTCTCCTTCTCAACCCGTGGATCCACCCCCCCCCTTTCAGGCTACTTATAGCCTTCTCCTCCTCTGACCTGTGGGGACCATCTCTGCCTACCCGCTGTGACCTCTCCCTTGTCGCTGCGGGCCTGTCCCCTGCCTATCCGCAAGCGGTCTCCTCTTCTATTCGTTTGCGGTTTTCTCTCTTTTCTCCACTGTGTCCTTCCATTAATCGCAGCGGCCTTCTTCTCCTAACTCGCTCGCTGCGATCTCCTGCTCGCCGTTTCTATCCGCAGCAATCATCCCCTTGCCGCGCGGCTTGATCTTCTATCCGCCACAACCTCTCTCTCTCTTGCCTGTCGCGGTCTCACCCTGCTATCCGCTCGCGCTCTTCTCGCGGACTGCTCGTCTATCCGCTCTCTCTCTATCTACTACTGTTCACTTGACCGTGCGGGCTCCCTCTCCTGTCCGCATCTTGGTCGCGATCTGCTTGATTGCTGGTGTTTGGTGTACCTGAGCGGCCTCCTGCTGACATTCCTTATTCGCCGCAGACACCTGACCGTGCGGACTACCTCACCTATCCGCACCTTGGTCGCAATTCGCTGGATTGCTGGTGTTCTGGAGACTGCGCGGCCTCCTCGGCTGTTCGTCTACTCGCATGTGCTCTGCTGTTCGCCGCCTCGCCTCTCCTAGCCGCGGATTATCATGAATTCCTCCACAGATTCCACCGGCCAGGCGGACTCTTCTGTTACCCGCGCGGCCTCTCTTCCAGATGTTCGTGATGAACTCCGGATCACTACTATCTCCCTATCCGGCAAGAAAAATTTTGTGGAATGGGCTCACTCAGTTCGTCGGGTCCTCCATGTACAACCCCGTATCCGGCGAGTGGGGCAGCAGGGGCCAGATTTGCCGAGCCCCGCCTAAGCCCTGGGCCAGATGTGCCCTGGCGCCGAGTTCACTCGACGCCCCAGCCTTGCCGGCGCCCCAGCCTTGGCGCCGAGTTCTGCCGACGCCCTAGCCTTGGCGCCGAGATCACCCGACGCCCCTGCCCCAGTCAGTTCGCCTCGGCACCCGGACAACTCGCAGGGGTTTGCCGAGCCCAGTTCGACGAACCTTCATCCGATCGACGAGCCCACGACGAGCGAGTGGGGCAGGCCGAGTACATACTCGCCGAGTGCCGAGCTGAGGCGGTGAGTGCCCGCTCCATAAGGCACTCGTCGCCCTTGCCGAGTAAGGACCATTGAGGGCGACTCGCCCAATCTGCTGTGAGGTGCTTTTTACCGTTTTGCCCCCGCTAGCCTGCCCATAACCAGTTAGAATAGCGAAGTCTCGCTGTTGGCAGACCCAGGTGGGTTGCACATAGCCGTTCAGAACAGCGGAGGTTGGCTATTTGCAGGCTGTTTTCAGAAATCTTTAAATAAGACCCAAGGGGTACCTCAGAAGGCACACTTACTTGTCTCCAAATTCCCCCCCAGCGTTTCCTGAGGTACCTTAGCCCGACACTTGGTTAAGGAGGGGAAGCGCTCAGTGATCTTTCGGGTGTGTGGTGGGTCCTCCTCGTCGAGCCCTTGGGTCTTTTCCCATCCCAGTTCCTTCTTCCCAGCTTTCCGGCTCGTAGAGGAGAAGTAGGTGTGCGATCACCCTTTCCCCGAGGGTGAACTCCACAAGAGACCGATTTTCAGTTTCAACACCCACTGACGATTGAGTGCGCAACGATGACAGTGTTCAGACGTGGATTCTCAACTCTCTCGATGGCGAGTCTTATCGACTGGCAATGTACCACGAGACTGCTAGGGGCATGTGGGACGAGCTCCATACCCTTTATTCTGGCAAAGACAGTCTTCATCATTTATATGACATCATCACGGCTTTTCAGGCTCTCGATAGTGGCAGAGCGGCTGATCTCACCTACTTTGTTTCCCAGGCTCGGTCTCTGGTCGAAGCTTGGATTCACCATCAGCCACCTACTATGGACCTTACTGCCCAACATGCCCAGAAGGAAGCCGTGGGTATCGCCATGATGATGGCGAGAGTCCCGCCTCACCTTCACAGTGTGCGGGCTCAGATTCTCTCCTCCACTGTTACTCCATTCTTCTCCGATGTGTGCTCGATGCTTCTCAAGGTCTCCCCGCCTCCGGATTTCTCTGGCCCTCCTTCTCTGGCCCTGCTCCAGCAGACCTCTGCGCCTTTGCTACCTCTTCCTCCTTCGACTCGTGGGGGCCAGTCTGATTCTCGAGGACGTGGTCGTGGTGGCCGGTCGCGGCCTAAGTGCTCCTTCTGCGGAAAAGACGGGCATCTTGAAGCCACGTGCTATCGCAAGCATGGTCGTCCTCCTCGTCCACTTGCTTCTGTGGCTACCACTGATTCCTCGACTACCCGCACTGACCTCGACGAGGTTCGCCTTCAGCTCTAGCATCTTCATGGCCTGCTTAGCCGCCTGCCGGCCTCGGTTGCCTCCACTGCCTCCATCTCCAATGAAGGTATCGCTTGCCTCTCCACTAGAACGCGATGGATCATCGATTCTGGTGCAACTCATCATATTACCTCTGTTCGCCCGCCTTAGTATTTGTCATCTCCTCACCCGAAGTACATTACTGTGGCCAATGGGGCAGCCGTCCCAGTTTCTGGCTGTGTTGATGTTCCCCTTACCTCCTCCCTTCTCCTATGCTCGGCTTTTCATGTTCCGGGATCTCCGTTCAATTTACTTTCAGTTGGTCGTCTTACTACTGACTCACATTGCTTGGTGATATTTACTTCTTCTTCTTTTCTGATACAGGATCAGCAGACACGGACTATCATTGGTAGGGGGCGACTGCAGAACGGGCTCTACCTTCTTGACGACTCTCCTACTCTCCTCGCATCTGTCTCCTCTTCCGATTGGCATCGACGTCTTGGTTATGCTCCTCTCCCTGTCCTCCAGAAGGCTCTCCCGGATGTATCTCTTCCTGTTTTTCAATGTAAAACATGTATTTTTGACAAGCAGTCACGTTCATCTTTTCCTTCTCATTATACTCGGAGCCCTGCTCCTTTTATTTTGGTACACTCCGATATATGGGGTCCGTATAAAATTTCTAGTATTTCTGGCTACTGGTATTTTCTTACATTCATAGATGATTATTCTCGTATGACGTGGTTATATCTACTTCGTGACCGGTCTGAGCTTCCCCGCGTTTTTCGGGCTTTCATCCTTGAGACTCGCACTCAATTCTCGGCACCCATTCAAACAATTCGAACTGACAACGCACGCTAGTACACTGGTCATGACTTCGCAACCCTCTGCTCCGAGTTTGGGATTATTCACCAAACCTCTTGCGCTTACACCCCACAACAAAATGGGGTCGCCGAACGCAAGAATCGACATCTCGTTGATGTAGCTCGCTCTCTTATGCTACAAATGCAGGTTCCGAAACAATACTGGAACTTTGCGCTCTCCACGACATGTTTTCTCATCAATCGTCTACCATCATCTGTCCTCCAGAATGCTACCCCCTTCGAGCTTCTATTTCCTTCCACTCCGGCCTTCCCTCTTACTCCCCGCATCTTTGGATGTACATGCTACGTTCACCACCTCGGCCCATCTACAGACAAATTGGATCCCCGTGCCGCAAAATATATCTTTGTCGGCTACTCACGCACTCAAAAGGACTATGTGTGTTACTCACCCACTACCCGCAAAGTAACTTGTTCAGCAGATGTCACCTTCCGTGAAGATCTTCCTTTTTTTCTGCTCGGGTGGTCTCTCCTCTCCCGACACCCGTCGTGCGCCCTGTCATCCCTGTTCCCTGTTCTCCACTTTCTCTTCCGGTCCAGCCTCCGGTCCTTCCTCAGCCACCTATCATCCGGGTCTATTCTCGTCGCTCCCCTCGTCTCGATGCCCTACTGCAGTCGGCCTCGACCTCTGACACTCCAAGACCTGCTGATCCGGCTTCAATCTCCACCGCTCATCCAATGGCGAATTATGTCTCTCTTCATCGCCTGTCACCGCCTCTTCTTCACTTTTGCCACCTCATTATCCTCTGTTTCTATACCTAACTCTGTGCAGGACGCGCTTTGACATCCGGGCTGGCGAGCTTCCATGGACGATGAAATGACGGCCCTTTGGGCCAACCACACTTGGGACCTTTTTCCCCTACCTACAGGTCAACATCCTGTTGGGTGTAAATGGGTGTTCGTTGTCAAACATTCTCCTGATGACACTGTTGACCGTCTGAAGGCTCGTCTTGTTGCCCGGGGCTTCACCCAATAACAGGGCTTTGATTATGAGGAAACATTCTCTCCGGTGGTTAAGCTCAACACCGTTCGTGTCCTTCTCTCCGTGTCTGTACATCGCCACTGGCCCCTTCATCAGCTGGACATCAAGAATGCCTTTTTGAACGTTGATCTTCAGGAAACCGTCTACATGCGCCAACCTCCCGGGTTTGAGACCACGTGGGAGTCTCGTGTATGTCTTATGAAGAAGTCCATATATGGTCTCAAACAATCCCCTCGGGCCTGGTTCGACAAGTTCAGCAGGGCTGTTCGGGATATGGGGTTTACTCGAAGTTCCGCAGACTTCTCCCTCTTCACTCGCCACCGGGCAACTAGAACAGTTCTTCTGTTGGTTTATGTTGATGACATACTTCTTACTGGGGATGACTCAAAGGGGATTCAAGCAGTCAAATAACATCTGAGCACCGTGTTTCAGACAAAAGATCTGGGGCATCTTCACCACTTCCTCGGTCTTGAGATCGCACGACGACCAGATGGGCTTGTCCTTTCCCAAAGGAAGTATTGTCTTGATCTGCTTAAAGATGCTGACCAGTCTGGATGTAAGACAGCTACTACTCCAATGGAGGCAAATCACAAGCTCCGTGCTTATACTTCTGATGATGATTTGCTTCTCCAGAACCCGGAATACTATCGACGCTTGGTGGGAAAATTGATCTATCTAACGGTCACTAGGCCTGACATATCCTTCGCTGTTGGGATTGTCAGTCGTTTCATGCATGGTCCCCGGGTTTCTCATCTCCAGTCTGTTGAAAGGATTCTCCGATACCTTAAGGCTGCTCCAGGTCAAGGGCTGCTTTACAAAACCACCGACTCTATTCCAGCACTGGTTGCATATTCTGATGCAAATTATGCTGGCTCCGTGGACGATCGACGTTCAACCAGTGGGTTCTGTACTTATTTTGGTGGTCATCTTATCACATGGAAAAGTAAGAAACAAGCTGTGGTTGCTCGCTCTTCTGCTGAAGTTGAATACCGATCAATGACATATGTCGTCTCGGAATTCACATGGCTGGAAAGCCTCCTTACTGACTTGGGAGTAAAACTTCCTTCTTCTGCTGTTCTATTTTGTCACAGTCAAGCGGCTATACACATTGCAAAAAATTCAGTGTTCCACAAGCGCACAAAGCATATCGAGGTTGACTGTCATTTCATTCGGGAGAAAGTTCAAATGAAGAAACTTGAGCTGAGACATGTTCCATGCACTGATCAAGTTGCCGATATTCTCACAAAGGCCTTATCTAGTACCTTATTTTACCAGTGTTTGTCCAAGCTGGGTGCATATGACTTGTACGCTCCAGCTTGCGGGGGAGTGTTGAAGAAGCCCATGTGACTAAGTCTCATTATGTATTTCTATTGTTTTTTTCTCTCCTCTCTATTAGTCCCACATCATATATAGGACATTCCTCTTCATTTCTCACTCCTATAAATATGTACTCATACATTGTATTTGATACAAGTGAACATATATACCAGGTTTTGTTTTCTCCTACAGTTATAAACTTATTCTATTCCTAGATAACAAATTCTTATCCAGTTTGCTCCACCATACACAAACTATTACAACATTTTAGTAGTGCAGACTAAGCCTCAGCATCAAATGCTTTTTGGGTCTTAACTAATATAGATATCCCAAACTGGGCCAATTTCAATAACCCTAGGTTAATTGGTCCTAGATGCCCCAAGACATCCAAACTGGGTCAATTTCAACAATCTTAGATAAATTTGTATTTAAACTTCTGTACTCAAGACTAATTACACGGACACATAATGAGAATAATGAAAGTAAAGATGGAAATTTAAGCTTAACAATAAATGATAATAAGGGAACTCCCCAAAAATAGATTCTTCTTTGTAATATGCCTTGAATTGATTGAAGAATCCTTCAAAGCATTATGAGCAGGGAATTTAATTCGTCCTTCTCCTTTCCTTCAAGAATATGCATTGAGCGTTGAAGGAATGGTCCTTCATCTTTCTCTTTGTCCAACAATGGAGGTTAGTCATTCTTCTTCATAATGGTCTCTTCAATGAAAATCCCTCTCGTCCTCAATACAAAAGCTCAAAATCCTTTGAGATAGGTATTGATGACGTCTAAGGTCTCTTTGAGTTGATTGGTCTTAATTTGGTTTCTGAAATGATATTCTATCCATGGCTGTCAGATTTCTACGCCATATTGGATGGCTGACTGAAAGAATTGGGTCCCTAATTTCCAATTCTTAGCTATATTGGAGGGTCCTACTGGGAATCACTTGGTCCAATTTGCTCTGGAATGCATCTAGTTTTCAGTTGCTTGAATTACTTAAATTTTCTCTGGATTGTTTTAGATTTCTGATTACTTAAATCACCTGGTGTGATTCACTATGGATTGTATATTGAATGAATCAGTGCATCTGATTCCTCCACATCCTTTTTGAGTTCATCAACTGTTATTAGGAGCTCAATTCCTTGAGTCAACAGCTTGATAGCTTCTGGTGCAGGATTGCATTTATGGAATGAATTAAGGATTTTGTTATTCTGAATAGGCACTCCAATTTTAATAAGTGAATTTTTTTTGAAGCAAGTTGAAGCAGGACTCAAAATATCTTGAATCTATCGGGAGTCATATTCCTTTAATCGGGTGCCCGATAGCTCCAAAAAAGAATTTTGGAACTTGGTACTTGCGCCCATGATTTGGCGATTTACCATATTTGGCGTCCCCGGATCGATGATTCGACTCCGCAGATGCGTCCGGATTCGCATTGTGAATCGATTTCATATATTACTTCATTATTTTGCATTTATTATTAAATATTATCCGTGGTCTCGGTGGGCCCTTGCGATATACGCGCCCGACGCGTGTAGACTTGCTATGGTGGCTCGTCGTCGTGTAGTTCTGTAACATTTGGACCCATAACACCCCACCTCCGACCAATCATAGTCATTGATGGTGGAATGTCCTAGTTCTTTTATTATTATAAATAAATGTGTAGGGGGCTGATTTGAGGCATTGCAGAATTTAGAAAATTGAATCTCAGATTCCTGCGATCTCTCCACGGTGCCGACTCTGTGGAATCCTAGGTGACGACTTCTTGGCTTGTATCTTCCTCACCAAGGTATCCCTTGACCCTAAGCATCATTTTCCCTCCTCCAATCCCTCTCCCCGCCAGGCCCAAATCCTCTCAAAAACTTCCACCGTTGGCTGTTTTCCCCCTCCATACAGCAAGAAGCCATAATTTTTCCTTCCAGCAAATCAGCCGCCAGCCCTCCCTCTCTTCTAGTAGCCCACCGCCACCCCTCTAATCCCCTCCAAACAGCGCCTATTCACTGGTTCAGGCCCCCCCCCATCAATCTACTCCCCTCCAGCAGTGCCCTGCTCCCCCCCCAAATCCTCCTCCTGGCTTCCCGCCACCCCTTCCTTTCACTGTCGCCAGCTCCCCTATCTTCTGGATCCATCGCCGCCCCTACCAATTCATTCCCAAAAGCCTACCCCCGCAACAGCCGCCGATTTTGTCCACCACCACCTCCCCTCTCATGGAACCACCTCCATCGGCCCTCCCTTCCAGATCAGTCCAAATATGCACTTTTTCAGCCTCGATCCGCCAATTCCCTACCCGTCCCTCATTCCCTAGCCCTTATTCGCTCTCAAATCATTGAATCTATCCTCCCTCACCGGATCCACCCCCACGTAGCCGGATCTACTCATTTTTGGCCCGATTCCGTCTTCCACCGCCGAGGACAACCACCTACGTTATTTTCCTGCCTTAGGTTCCACATTGGACCGCTGTCAAAACGCATCCGGCTCCGAAATCCTCACTGCCTTAGTCAGCCCACTACTTGGTGAGTTTTGTTGTATTGAACGATTATTTTTCAGCATTTATTTATTGGATTGGAAATCATATTTGCTTGGATATATTGTATTGTGGTGGTTTGCTTTTAGATTATTTTTGTGATTTGCAGAGTCTATTCGCCGCGCGCTCTCGCTTTGGCCCTCCGCGCGAATGAAAATCTAACCCGCTTGTTATAACGAAATACTTTTGTTTTTGTCACAATCATGCGCGTGTCATTCAATTATTTAATGCTTATTTGAATTATCTGTCGGACTTTGCATTGCGTGTAGGATTAGGGCAATGTTACATCCGTCATTGTGTTGGATGGTGATGTTATCAACTTATAATAAATGAATTTTATTCATGGATAACAAACTCGTATCCCGGCCTCCTTTTTATAATAAACCCACACTATCTTTAAATGAGATTATATTTGTATCTTTAAACAACACTACATATAGCTGATAGGAGAAAAGGATGTTGTTGTATTCATAAGAGAAGGTATATATAAGTACATAGAAGGGTGTTCACAACACCCATGGTGAGCATAAGACAAATCTACTACACAGTAAATACACTACACCTAACACTCCCCCACAAACTCATGGGGTCCTCGTCTGCGGCTTAGTCATCAAATCTGCAATCTGTTGCTCGGAAGGTACATAGGAAGGACCACAACCATATTGCTCATGTAGGAAGAAGACATCAACCCCGATATGCTTGGAGAGTGAGTGCTTCACCGGATTCAGAGTAATCTGAATGGCACCGACGTTATCACAGTAGAGTGGAGTGGGGTCAGGAGAGGAGACACCAAGGTCCTCAAGAAGCCAACAAAGCTAGATAATGTCCTTAGCAGTGGTAGTTATGGCCCGAAACTCAGCCTCAGTGCTGGATCGAGAAATACCAGTCTGTTTCTTGGACATCCATGCAATAAGAAAAGAACCCAAGAACAAAAAGGAACCAGTGACAGAGCGATGATGAACAAGATCACTAGCCCAAGTAGCATTCGTGTAAGCGCAAAACTGTAGGGAACTGCAGCTAGAGAAGAAAATACCACGAGAAGTCATCGCTCGGAGATAGCGCAGAAGCCGCAGCAGGTGACCATAGTGCACAGAGGTAGGGGCACTAACAAATTGGCTCAACACATGGACTGCATGGGCAATGTCGGGCCGAGTAATGGTGAGGTAGACAAGACTCTCAACGAGGTGGCGATAGCGAGTAAGGTCGGAGAGTGGAACACCATCATCTGGACGTAGCTAAAGATGAAGCTCCATAGGGGTGTCTGCTATGCGAGAGTCGGAAAGAGCAGCCCGAGCTAGGAGATCTGATGCGTATCTCTGTTGAGAGAGCTGAAAACCGCTGTTTGTAGAGCTGACCTCAAGACCCCAAAAATAGCTCAGTTGTCCAAGGTCGATCATCTGAAATTGCTGCTGAAGGTGATGCTTGACGAAGGTCACATGAGAAGGATCATCACCAGTAATAATCATATCATCCACGTACAGTAACAAAAGAGTCCGACCACAGGAGGAGAAGTGCACAAACAGAGCTGGATCATGTGGACATGGCTGGAATCCGGCGGCTGTAATGGCTGAACTGAAACGTGCAAACCACGCGCGGGGCGTATGCTTGAGCCATAAAGAGCTCGCTTCAAGCGACAGACAAGGCCTGGAGGAGGGATAGACCCGGAGGAGGAAGCATGTATACCTCCTGCTGAAGATCACTGTGAAAAAAGGGATTCTTCACGTCGAGCTGTGATAGAGACCAATGGCGAACAACGACAATGACAATAAGAGGCCGGACTGTAGTCATGTGAGCAACTAGAGCAAAATTCTCATCATAGTCTCTCCCCTGCTCCTGCTGAAAACCACGAGCAACCATGCAAGCCTTCTACCTCTCCACAGAACCATCAAAGCGAGTCTTTACCTTAAAGACCCACTTACAAGTGATAGGAACAACACCAGGTGGAAGAGGAACAAGCTCCCAAGTACGAGTATGCTCAAGTGCCTCTAACTCAGCAGACATGACAACCTGCCACTCAGGTATCTGGGAAGCCTCACGATAGGTAGTCGGCTCTGGAGTGCTACAAGCAGTAGCAGGAAGGGAAATAAGTTCCAGCAGAAGTGTAGCAAGGCTAAGGCGGTCGGGAGGACGTCGCTCACGAGGTGGGTTGTGACGCACAGGAGGATCATCCGCAGGACACTCGTTGGAGGAGGCAGGCTCCGAGTCTGGGGGCACTGGAGGCAAGGGGACGGGAGCAGGAGGAGGAGGACAATGAGTGTAATGATATGGAAGGGGGATGATAAGCGCGTCTGAGTGAGAGGTGGAAGGAGGAAGGGAAGAGGGAGGAGATGGTGTAGGCAGTGGCAAGAAGAGAGGAGATGGACAAACTGGTGGAGTGAGAAGAGTGAGGAACTGCACATTGGAGGGAGTCACCGATGAGTGCGAGGCCGAGGTGACAGAGGACACAAAGAAAGGGTGAGACTCATCAAGTGTGACTTCACATGAGATATGAAGTCCACGTGCAACAGGATCATAACATCGATAGCTCTTTTGCTCAGTAATCCGAGAAAGACACAAGATACAGATTGACAACCAAAAATACGCAGATGAGTATAACGTGGGGGTAAACACTCACCAGGACACCGACCTTGAAGAAAAGTGGAGGGATGCAGGTTAATGAGATAAACAGCAGTGGAGACAGCCTCAACCCAAAAATGAGGAGGAACGTGAGAGGAGATTGTGGGTTGTCTCAATGATGTGGCGATGCTTCCTTTCAACAATGTCATTCTGAGCGTGAGCACCAGGACAAGCAAGCTGGGGTAGAGTGTCGTGGGTAGCGAGCAGTGTCGCGAAAAACATAAAAGAGATACTCCCCCCCCCCCAGATTCAGAACGGAAAATACGTATGGAGTCAGAGAACTGGGTGCGCGCCATAGTGGAAAAAGCAACATAAATCTGAAAAAACTCAGAGCAAGAGTGCATAAAATAAATCCAGTAATAGCGAGAATAATCATCAATAAATATAACATAGTACCGATATCCGCCCTTTGATACAAATGGTGTCGGACCCCATACATCTGAATGAATTGGAATCAAAGGGATGACGAGACCTGGACTCACTGGACTGATAAGGGAGTTGTAGCTGTTTGTCAAGCTTACAACCCGGACAAGAGTGAGACATATCAACAAAAACACAACCAAGAAGACCAGTACTGATGAGGGACGAAAGACGCGAGCCACTGGGATGACCAAGTCGGTGATGCCACTGAGAGAAGCCCACTGAGAAAAGAGACAGAGAGGAGGCTGTCAGTGACGTTGAAATGGAGGAAAGATGAAGATTATCAAGGATGTAGACCCCGCTACGACGATGACCAACTCCAAGGAGTGTCTTTGTCAGACGATCCTGCACACGACAAGCAAACTCATTAAAAATAATAAGACAATCGTGAGAGGCGAATTGACTGGCGGAAATAAGGTTCATGGATAATTTGGGTATGTATGCCACATCAGGAATATGGAAATTTGTGGTATGAAGAAGGCCACTGCTAGTGCAGGGGAGAATAGTGTCATCAACAACCATAACACTAAGGGCAGACGAGACGGGCTGACATGACAGGAGATGAGTAACTTCATGGGTCATGTGAAAAGAGGCTCTAAAGCCAAGCAGCTAGTCGGAGGAGGTGATACCTGCTAGGGCGGAGGCGGCCGACTGAGAAGCAGAGGCACCCGAAGCATCCGATGAGAACACAGAGGTAGAGGAGCGATGCAAGGAACTGTAAGATAACTGCTGGGCAATCTGCCGGGCAAGCTCAGAAACAGAGTGACTGTGCCATAGCAGAGTAATGAGCTGGAGGAACATCAGGAGCACGTTGCTGACCAGACTGCTGAGCCCTCTGAAGCTTGCGACACTCGGATTTGACGTGGACTATGCACTGACAGTAATGACAGCGAACAGGCCGGCGACGAGGAGCACCATACTGAGCAGTAGATGACACTGAAGGACGAGGAACAGGCCGCACCGATGCACTATATCCCGGTGAAGGCAACATATGAGTACTCACAAGGGAGGGCTACGGTTGAAACTCCGGAGCAGCAAGAACAGTATGAGGCAGCACATCAGAAGATGCAGCAGTGTCCAAGGAGTGGAGACGAGTGGTGATTACCAAAGCCAACGTATCGCTAAGAGAAGGTGGAGGATCCCGGTGCAAAATATGGGCACGAACAGGCTCGAACGCGGGGCGTAAGTGCATGAGGAACTCATACATGCGTTGAAAGTCGCGATTCCAAGAAGTAGCAACACACTGGGGGCAACTAATGCAGGGAGAAGGAGCCATTTCATCGCACTGATGCCAGAGGTCAAGTAGCTCAGCAAAAAATTCCTGGACAGAACGATCACGCTGATAACAAGTGCCAAGGGTCTGGAATAGAGAGTAGCGCAGAGCCTGACTGGAGGGCAAGTAGAGACGACGCGAGCGATCCCACATTGCCTTGGCCGTAGGGAGCTGGTAGACGGTCATATGAATGGTGAGTGCACAGGACTGGCAAATGACGGTTATCGCACGGGAGTCGGCAGAGCTCCACTTGGCCATGTCGAACACTGGACGGAAGCGGCGGTGCTAACCGTGGAAGAATCGTCCACAGAAGGGGATGTTGATGGAGGCGGAGCAGGCTCAGAGCCGTCAATGTGGCCCCACAGATTTAGGCAACGGAGGATAACACCAACGGTTGCGGACCATGCCTTGTAGTTTTATCCATCGAGGATGACATCCGCCTTCTGAAGAAAAGCAGAGGAGACCATAGGGTAGGACAGTAGGAAAAGACACGGGAAGCAGCGTCCCGGTGCAGCAGCACAGCACAGACGGGCACTGGATCGGCACTGATGGGATCGACACAGGCGGCGCGGGATCGCAGAGATGGGATTGGCACAGGAAGCGCGGGATCAGCTGAGAAGGGATCAGCACGGCGGCTCGGAGTAGCGGCACGACGACACGGTATTGAGCGGTGGCACAGCGACACGGGATTGAGCGGCGGCACAGTAATACAGCGGCTCGGAGCAGCGACGTAGCGGCACGGGATTAAGCGGGTAGACGAAATCAATCGATCGGGGAGACAGCACCGACGAGAATGATCGACTTCAAAGTCATGCCGAAGGGGGCAGGCCGAGAACGATGTGGTAGGCTAGGGTTTCCTCTAATACCATGATAAAAGAACAGGATGTTGTATTCACAAGTGAAGGTGTATATAAGTACATGGGAGAGTATTCACAGCACCCATGGTGAGCACAAGACAACTCTACTACACAGTAAGTACACTACACCCTCCACCTCATCAGTACTGGTTGTAAGCTTGGCGTCTTTCATCCCTCATCAGTGCTGGTCTTCTTGGTCGTGTTTTTGTTGATATGTCTCACTCTTGTACGGGTTGTAAGTTTGGCAAACAGCTACACCTCTCTTATCAGTTCAGTGAGTCCAGGTCTCGTCGTCCATTTGATTTAGTTCATTTAGATGTATGGGGTCCCGCACCATTTGTATCAAAGGGCGGACATCAGTACTGTGTTATATTTATTGATGATTATTCTCGCTATTGCTGGATTTATTTCATGCACTCTCGCTCTGAGTTTTTTCAGATTTATGCTGCTTTTTTCACTATGATGTGCACTCAGTTCTCTGACTCCATACGTATTTTTCATTCCGATTCTGGGGGGGGGGAGTATCTCTCTTATGCTTTTCGCAACCTGCTCGCTACTCACGACACTCTACCCCAGCTTGCTTGTCCTGGTGCTCACGCTCAGAATGACACTGCTGAAATGAAGCATCACCACATCATTGAGACAGTCCACACTCTCCTCATCTTCTCTCACGTTCCTCCTCATTTTTGGGTTGAGGCTGTCTCCACTGTTGTTTATCTCATTAACCTGCAACCCTCCACTTTTCTTCAAGGTCAGTGTCCCGGTGAGTGTTTGTACTCCCGACCCCCACATTATACTCATTTGCGTGTTTTTGGCTCTCGGTGCTATGTTCTTCTTCCCTCACGTGAGCGTACTAAGCTCTATGCTCAATCTGTATCCTGTGTCTTTCTCGGACATAGTACTGAACACAAGAGCTATCGATGTTTTGATCTTATTGCATGTCGACTTCGTATCTCACGTGATGTCACATTTGATGAGTCTCACCCTTTCTTTGTGTCCTCTGTCCCCTCGACCTCGCACTCATCGGTGACTCCCTCCGATTTGCAGTTCCTCACTCGTCCCACTCCACCAGTTTGTCCACCTCCTCTCTTCTTGCCACCGCCTACACCATCTCCTCCCTCTTCCCTTCCTCCTCTCGATCGGACGCGGTTATCGCCCCCTTCCATATCATTACACTCGTCGTTCTCCTTCTCCTGCTCGCGTCCCCTCGCCTCCAGTGCCCCTAGACTCGGTGCCTGCCTCCTCCAACGAGTGTTCTGCAGACGATCCTCTTGTGTGTCGCAACCCATCTCGTGAGCGACATCTTCCCGACCGCCTTAGCCTTGCTACACTCCCGCTGGAACTTCTTGCCCTTCCTTCTACTGCTTGTAGCACTCCAGAGCCGACTACCTAGCGTGAGGCTTCCCAGATACCTGAGTGGCAGGTTGCCATGTCTGCTGAGTTAGAGGCATACTTGTACTTGGGAGCTTGTTCCTTTTCCACCTGGTGTTGTTCCTATTACTTGTAAGTGGGTCTTTAAGGTCAAGACTCGCTTGTTAGGTGTAGTGCACTTACTGTGTAATAGAGTTGTCTTATGTTCACCATGAATGTTTTAAACACCTAATAGTAGCAACATGCCCAAATCATACTCATACAATGATAATCAAATTATAAAAATATTCATCCACAAAGGATATCATTGAGTGGGTAACGGGGTGAATGATTCATGAAATTCAATTGAAAATATTATATATTTTGTATATTTTAAATATTTTACAAACAAATCAAAACACAACATGATCACTGCAAAGAGAGATACTGCTTGAAGGTGTTAGCACTGGTGCCATTCAGCTTACTCTGAATCCGGTGAAGCATTCTTTTTTCCATGCATATAAGAGCGGATGCTTTCTTCTGATGCGAGCAATATGGTTGTGACACTCTTGCTCCTTTGTTCCTTCCGAGCGGCAGCTTGGAGATTTGATGATTAAGCAACAGTCGCGGACTCGACAAACTTATCTATTGTTCAAACTCTCGTTTGTATGATCCCCCATGAGTTTGAAGGGGGGGAGGGGAAGGGGTTTTACAAATACTATACATACACACTACACATGTATCCTTTATGGTAGTTATAGTTTAGGCTCACCTTGGGTGTTGTGGTTACCCTCTCATGTATATATACTCTATTGTTGATGTTAATAGTATGATTCTTCAATTGTATCAAAAATACTCTAGACGCAGAAATCATTAGAATTTAAGAGTGAACAAAGAGAAATCGGACGAAGATGTGTACAAACAAAGCAGGTCTCTTTTTGGGAAATGCAAATACAAACAAAAAACAAGTACCCTAATTTGTTATTCATAATATATAGCAGAGGTCAGACCGATGTTTTATCAATGAAACTTTTGTTTCAGCATACTTAGCCAGAGGAATGGAGGTAGGAAGAATGGAATGAGAAATTATTGCTTGTATTTTCATTTTATCTGTTAAATAAAGAATTAAGTCATCATAATCCTTTATTTATTCATATTCTATGTTTGCATTTAGGAAATATTGCATTGGGTCTATCTATGATGCGTTTGATCCCTTCGGGCCATCAAATTTGTTTTCTCATATTTCATACTTTTTTATGTCTGGTTTGATTGGCATGTGCCTTTACATTTGAATGTATACAATTTTTCAATGCAAGACTTGTTTATGAATTGTCTTCAAAATCCATGCATAACAAATTTTGATCGGATTTAGTTATGTCTTAGATATAACTTATAAGCAACATATTTATACATTTTTTTTATATTGTCATTGCTTCTCTTGTTTTCAGGTAGTACTTCAAGGATCTCCAGCATCAAGTCCTTTAAGTTTCATTCAGGTCTTAAGAATGTCCCACTTACAGACCTGGCCACGTCACAAAAAGCCAACTATTGTAGGACACATCCAAAGAATTGGGAAGAGAGCTTCAGTCAGTGCAAGAACATTTGAAGACTGCAGCTCCTTACAAGTGGCCTTACAAACATTCAAGTTCTTTAGTTGTTTGCTCCAGTCATATTATCAAAGTATGTGCTTTGTTTCCTATTCTGAGACACATTTCAGTGCTGCTAATTGTAGAAGTTGCTTGGTAGGTATTATGTTTTTGAGTATTTGACTCACTATCTAAATTGTGTTCTTATCAAGATACATATTGAATAATTTTTATTCTAGATAAATTCTGATTTATGGTTTTAAGCTCTTTCCTCTTCCCACCGCCAACTTCCCCTCTTTGATTGATTACCCCGGTTAGGTAGTCGTGACAAGGCTCCACCCATGACCCCATCATTGGTTGACATCGAGCATCTTGGGGAAAACAACTTGGGTTCTGTTTGATTTGGTTGTTGCTGATCAAAAGGGAGGTGTCAAAATAGGGTTTGAAGGAGTTGTCTGTGAAAAATGGAGTTTTGTGGTATAAAATTGTTTGGGTAAAACTCCGTTTACATAGCTGTTTGAAAAACAATGTTAATCAACTGTTTGGTAAAAATGGAATTTTGTAAAAAAAAAAAATCCAAATGCAAAACCATTAGCAATTACATGACATATAATATAAAATAACAAAAAAATTAAGTAACTACAACAATGAAGAATAGAACCAATGAAGAATAAAAACAAATAAGATGATGGCACAACTGTGATTATTGATCAAAACAAATAATAATACTTGAAGAATGTCTTGAATGTCTTTGACAACTAGTGTCCGATCTACTACTCTACACACTCTTGTTTTCTTGTTGTATGGACTCTTGTTTCTTAATATTAATTTACTTTGTTTGGATCTCATTATTGCTTGGATATTTGATGTTGTAGAATATTGTTTAGAAGCCTTTGTGATTTGTAGGACGGAATTATTCGCAGCGCGCTTTGCTTTGACCCTCCTTACGAAGGAAATCCATAGCCTCCTTGCCCTAAAGAAATTCAATCTCGCTTGTGCTCTTTACATTCTTATTGTGTGGATTAATGTTGTTGCTACTTAATTAATTATTGTCATCATCTCTTGCATGGTTGCATCATACTAGAATAGTAACTTTTGATTGGAACTTTGCCGTCCACTATTCGTGCATCGTAGGTTTTCACTACACACCCTATCCTACATTAGTTGATTATCTCACATGAGTTTTTCCCTCCTCAGAAAGCCTGTTATGTCGACACTTGATACGTTGGCAGGGACAACCCTTTATTGACGACACTTGGTACCTGCAGAGCTTGATCGACTCGCCTCTAAACTTCGACTACTATATGATCGTCTCCATTCATCGGAGATAAAGGCTTTTCATTCGAGGGGAGTTGATGGGGATCCATTAGAGTTGTCGGTGTTACCTCATCGCAAAGCGGGACCCACGTTCAATTATTCTCGTAGGAAGACTTGATCGGATCGGCGATCCGATTTCACAGACGCGTCTGGCTCGTCATTTGCCGATGATTTTATATATTACTTTGTTGTCTTATGAGTTATATTTATTGTAATCGGGTCCTCCACATTCACGGTCAATCATAGTCGTTGATGCAAGGTGTCTTGAGTGTTTTTATTATAAATAGGAGGTTATGGGGCTTCCAACTTCATTGCATAATTTGGAGATTAGAAATTCTGGATCTCAACGATCCCTCTACGGTGCCGACTCTGTGAAACCCTAGACGATTTTTAGGCCTTCCCCCACCCCCATCCGCCCCCATTGATACACCCCATAGCCACCTTTCTCCACTCTCAAATCCCTCCACCGCACGACGCCACCCCCACAACTCTCCAAGCCACCAACTACCACCCCTCACTGTTGTCCAGCAAAATCTGCCACTCCCACTGCCTGCCGTCTCCCTTACTGCCACTCCTTCTTGTCGTCGTCCCTTCCAGCCACCCCCCGCCTTCCGCCGCTCTACCTCAAGCTCCATCAGCCACCACACCTCCGCCCTCCCTCTCCCTTGCAGCCCGATGCACCCAATTCCACTGCCAACCTCCTTGAACTCCTATGAGCCCCCAATCTCCCAGATCCTACTCCTACAACCCGATCTCGTTTCAAACAACTAGATCCAACCCATCCAGCCCGTAGTTCCCTTCCCGATTGTCTCCACCGCGCCGTATTTCACCGGATTTCCATACCTTGGGCACACCCATGCTTTTGTTAGTTTTCTTGATTTTTGTTGTACGGTCTGTTGTTTTTTTAATATTAATCTACTTTGTTTGGATCTCATTATTGCTTGGATATTTGGTGTTGTAGAATATTGTTTAGAATCCCTTGAGATTTGCCAAGACAGAAGTATTCGCAGTGCGCTTACATTTGACCCTCCTCGCGGAGGAAATTCGTAGCTCTTTGCCCTAACGAAATTCAATCTCACTTGTGTTCGTTACATTCTTATTGCGTGGGACTAATAAGGTTTTTGCTAATTAATTAATTATTGTCATCATTTCTTGCATGGTTGCATCATACTAGAATGGAAATTGTTGATCGAACCTCACCATCCACTAGTCTTGCATCGTAGGTTTTCACTAACACCATACTCTAATACTCGACGTTGGGTTCCATGCCAACATCCCCTCTCTTTCATCGACGCCCCTACTTTGACAGCAGCGGCCAGGTTCAAACCCCCCACAACTCTATCATTGATCGACATCAAGAATTTGGGGGGGAAAACACTTGCTCTCTCCTCCTTGTCTCCTTATTTGTTGTTGTGTCTCATTTGGTGATTTGATCCTTTGCCCGGGTCCGTAGCAAGTGCACTTAGGTATTAAGAAGGGGGGTGGTCTTATTGTAAATCGATTTTAGTGCCATCATCTTTTTGTGGATTTATTCTTCTTTCTTTTTCTTGGATGTAGACTCATTTGAGGTTGAATTACATAAATCTTGGCTTGTTTTCTGTCCTTATTCTCCTTTTGGTGTTTACTTCTGATCCATTGTATTTGCTATTGGAGATTCCATACACAGATGAGTATTTCATACTAATGACTTGATATCGGAGCTAGGTTGTTAAATACGATGATCATGAAGTTTTAATCAAGAATGTTGATAGAGTAAAGACTTGGAATGAAAATATACGAAAAGATATGATGTACTTAGGCATTAGTGAGATTATGACAAAAGATAGGGCACATGGCGACAAAGGATCCATATAGCCGACCCAATAGTGGGATAAAGGCTTGAGTGTTGTGTTGTTATAAAAAAATCTCTTTTGGGTTTTATACCGTTCCTTCTCCCTAAGGATCGGTTGGTCGTATCCTATCTCACCTAGATAGGACTCAAGACACCCCTAGACCTTTTCCCTAGATCTAGTCACCTAACTAGCTAATCACAAAGCAAATACCTCCCTAAGTCGCACACAGACCTAGTCGCCAACACGGGCGAATTCTAGTACCGTTACACGGTAGTAGTCACCAAAAGATGAGAGAAAATACGAGATAGAAGAATTAAAATTTCTATAGTAAAAAAACTCCCCATAGATAAATCTGAAGGTGATGGCGAAGGCATGAAAGTGAGATCGGCGTTGTAGTCGCTTTCGTGCTTTATGCCACAATGAGCGTTGATTAACTCCGCCTTCAAGTTTCTTTGGATCTTCAAGATTGTTGTAGGGAAAGCTTTGAAAGCCTGGGATGAGGCCTCTACACAAGTATCTTCGGTTGTGGCTTGATCGCTCTCACGAATGAAAGAGCGGATCATCCTTTAAATAGATACTGCGAGCTAGCGTCGGCGGTAGGTGTTACCGCCTCGCGGTACCCGTAATGGAATGAATTTTACGCGCCAGCCGTCCAAAAATGGCGGTCCTGTTTCGTATTTTAGGCAACAGAAATGCACCACGATAAGGTTATCGCTCCGCATTAGCGCAATATTCGCTCCCGCCATTAGATGGATCACATCCTCCATTTGGATCCTCAATCGGGCAGATGATTCTCGGGCAGTTTCCACCGCGCGTCAACCTCTTTACAAATCTGCTTCGCTGCTCCCTCCAGTATTTTCATTTGAATGTCTTTTGCCAGCTGTCTCATTGTAACGTCCGCTACCACCAACGGTAGAGCTACAGCCCTGCGGTATGACCCATTTCAGAGCACAATGTCTATCTTTTTCTCATTCAATTATTCACACTCCATATGTTATTGTACCTGCATTTCATGCATACTATAAACACAAAATAAGTTTGATCGAATTCATAATCGGATTTGTTATTCTCAAAGCAAAAGATGCGGAATGCATGCTCCAACTGATCTTTAGAGAAAGATTTTTACCCTAATTATGAAAGAGTACGGTCATGCGACTTGTATAAAAATATGACCTGTTATTATTGTAATAAGAAGAATTTGTTATGTTTTAAAGTTGGGAGTAACTAAAGATAACCATAATGATGTATAGTATATGGATTGTCAAAGTTAGATTCAAGTGATGTCATTACAGTGAATTTAGAACTTAGGTATGATTATTATTTTATTCTTAACTAGGCTTGTTCACGTTATGTGTGTCCTAATGAGGTATTTCTTACTTATGACCCATGTAGTGGTTATATTTATATACGAAGAATAATGCCTTCAAGATGGCTAGTTTTGGTATTGAGAGATTTACGAGGCATGCTGATGTGACTATGATATTGGACAGAGTTAGCCATGCAGGAGATTTGAGGAATGATCAAATATTTTTTAGTGCTCTCGGTGGTGTAAGGAGCATGTTTTCTTGTGATGAAAGGTCTTTAAAGTTTGCCAGTCTTTCGGTTGTAGTGGCGGCTAATGGAGTTGGTATGCTCTGTGTTGCAGGCTGTTACTTTAAGGCCTCATTTGGCAAGGCGTTTCATTCCAGCACGTTTCAGCAAAACGCAAGGTCCTGGCAATTAATCATTTGTTTTTCCGCCTGTTTTTTGAGCCGCAGCTAAACATTCCAGCGTGAAAAACTTGGCGTCCCGAAACCCTACCCGTGGCCTCCAGTTCGTTGCGTTTAAGGAGGAAGAAAAATCTGCATTGACGGCTCCTCCGCCTTGTCTCCCGTCGCCGTGAGGTTGGGCCTTCGCCCCACCACATGTTCTCCGACTCCTCCGCCGTCTCTCCCGTCGACGCATCGTCTCTCCCGCTCGCGACTCCGGCAGCATCACGACTTGTCCTCCTCTGTCGTCTCTCCTGTCGCATAACCATGAACGGGTCCTCACCGAACACCTTCGCCAGGCTTTCCCTCACCGAACACCTTCGCCGGGGCCCGACTCCCCTGCCGGTGTACTCTAGGCAGGCTGCCGATGGAGCAGGGAGGAGGAATGGCAAAGGCCGGGCGGCGGAATGGCGGAGGAATGACAGAGGAATGACAAAGGTCGGGCGGCGGAATGGCGGAGAAATGGCAGCAGCGCGGCGGAATGGCGGAGGAACGGGGAAAAAAATAATGCCTATAGTATAATGTATGAACAGTAAAATATATATATTGTATATATATATATATGTATCTCTACCATATATAAAGAAATATGGTAGGCCATGAAATATAAATTCATTGAGATGATCAGGACCGTCTGATCTAAATATATTTTGCAGCAGCCGTCTGATGAAATGCCCCATCTTCCCAACTTTTTGGTAGGTCTCCTAAACCTACTAGCTAGGTTGTCCTAAACCTATGTGAAGTTACGAGTTTGCCCCTATATAATTCTAAAACTAGGGGAAGACTGACTGTGAAACCGGGCGGGCTGACTGGACTGATATAACTCTTGCCGCTTGGAAAGCACGCCCCAACCAGCCCAAAACTCAGCATAAGAAAAGCCCAGTCAAAGCTAAGAAGGATTTCAAACAAGTTATCCTACATATGCCTTTTAAACATAAAAGATTTCACTTCAACCAGGTGATGTGGGACTAAAGAGGCGTGTGATTCACGTTATAATTAATGAATTAATTAAATATTATTACCTGCATATGCCATTATTATGCCTTTTAATGTTCATTAACATTAAAAGCAGGCGGAGTGTGGCCGTCTAGCTACACTCCGCCTGCTTTTCATTTTAATCAATATATATTTTAAAATTTTTTAATTAACAGTGTAATTCATTAATATTTTATTTAATTATTTTACTTAATGTTTAATTATTGTTTAATTATTTAATTAATTAATGTTTAAATAATGTCGGGGGGCGAGTGGAGCCCGCCGCAGCAGAACGGGTACAGTTTGCGGGGCCGGTATGACCGGGGGGGGGCGAAGCCCGCCATCGCCGGCCGGGTACTGTGGCGCGTGGGCCATCGGGCCGGAGGGCCGTGCCCCGCAAGAAGATACAGTTGCGCGGGGCCGTAGGACCGGGGGCGTACGAAGCCCGCGATTGCGCGGGGCCGTAGGACCGGGGGGCGGGCGACGATTTGCCGGGGCCGTAGGACGGGGGCGGGCGAAGCCCGCTATCGCCGGCCAGGTACTGTGGCGCGTGGCCATCGGGCGGAGGCCCGTGCCTGTCACTCGTATATATATATAAAGACATAAATTAACCATTTATTAATTAATAAATCTTAAATTTTAATTAAAGGTTATAATAAAACAGTAAAATTAATTAATTAAAATAATATTAAAATTATAAATATTATTGTCAACAATTTAATAAAAATATTTATAAAACGTCACCGCTATTTTGCCAAACGGTTCTCAGTTTTGAACAGCTCTGCAAACACAACTATCCAAAACAGATCTCCATTTCAGCATCCAGTTTCCAACAGCTCCTTTTACAAACATGTCTTTAACAGCTCCTTTTACAACCGCAACCGCTCTACCTAATGAAGCCTAAGTGAGGGTGTTAACGTTTGCTTATTGGTTGCGGGAAGTTTCAGAACAAAATAAAAAAGATATTTGGAGAGGTTCAAGTAGACTAGACTTGTTTTGCAAAGCTTGTCCCAATGTCAGTCGTTAGCATTGCAACAAACTACTACTTGTGGTATAAAATTCGACTTCAGCTTGCGACATTTGTTCTTGGGTGTCCGTGAAGGTGTTAAGGTTTATGCGGCATCTGGGCTTTTATTGAGATTACACGATTTTTAAGCTTTGAGGCTTTGTGAGCTTGAGTAGGTCAGTTTGGAGGAGTCATAAGAGGAGATCTTGGTTTGAGTGTTGTTAGAAAAGCCCATGTAAAGGAGCCCATTATTGGGCCCATTTTTGTTTTTCCTCTTCTCTCTTCTTTAGTCCCGCATCATGTATAGGATTGTTCTCTCTCTTTCTTCCTCCTATATATTTGTATTCTCTCTTTGTATTTAGACAACACGTAATACATACAAGTTTTGTGCATCTCAGCATGTATCGAGGGGACTCGGTCTTCCTTGCGACTAGCCTTCTGCTAACCGCCCGACCTAACTCTGTTTGCGCTAGGTGCGGTCTGCCTTTGTCTAACCGCACGGCCTTCCCTTCTCGCGCAAGGCGCGCGGCTAGTCTTCTGCTAACCGCCTCTCTTTCCTCCCACCCCTATCCCGTGGCCTCCACCCTCTTTATCTTACTCTATCCTTTTATAGGAGTATCTCTTACCAGTGATGCCCTTTTCCCATCTCCCTTATCCCGCGCGGTTTCCTCTCTACCCCAACAGTTTGCTTCTTTCTCCTTCCGCAGCGAGCTCCCTTCTTAGCTCGCATCCTCCTCCCTGCTATCTTCTCCCGTGGGCCCCTCCTCTGGTGCTACTCACCCGGTCTCTTGCCTATCCGCTCGAGTTCTCTAAATCGCGGACTCTTCTTCTATCCGCTCGAGTTCTCTTAACTCGCGTACTCTTCTCCTATCCGCTCGAGTTCTCTACTCGCG